>JABSNV010000362.1:15000-33817 GCA_024085815.1 Flaveria linearis | reverse complement strand
GTTAGAATGGTAATTCTAAAATTGTGCAATAGTGGTTAGATCGTGTCTTTATATAACGAACTCCTGAATTGACAAAGCTGATGTCATACTTATGACATTAGACCAAATAGAGTTAGGAAGGACACTGGGAAAATCTAGTAAGTAGTAGAAAGAAGTGGAGGGTTGAACAAGCAATCTAGCAGTAAGGTAGACAAGAATGCCAATGTTGTGAACCTAGCTATGTTGGTTAATATGATTAAGTTAACATGCGCTAAACGGGGACATTAAGAAGGTTAGAGTTCCGACCATTACCATAAGTGTGCCCTAGGTCAATTAGGAACCCAGGACAAGTTAGAAACAATCAGAATTAGGAAATGGCTATAGCTAGAAAGTAAGAACAGTTAAATTATGGAAATAAAGGTCATATAAGTCAAAGTAATACATCACGCGGTCATACATTTACGACTGAAGCAAGCCACATTCGACAAGACTAAATGTTACTACATGTACATACCTTATCATCAATAGTTACACATCTATTTGATACCAGGGTTGATAACAAGCTTGGATTCTTCTGGAATTATTCTTTAACTTAGCATTAACCCTAGTTGTTTAGAAATTATTTACTCTGTTAAAATGACCAATGGTAATGATTAGAGGTTACACAAAAGTACACGAAGATCATGACCTTGACATTGACTTAATACCGTATGAATTGGTTATCGAAGAAGGAAACCAAGATAGTCCGTCAGGAGAAGGTGATTCGACCTATCAAACCAAAGCATGATCTCTGAATCTGAAAGGAGACCCAATCGCTTTAGGTTGATTTTTATTCTAAGTTTGGAGCACTTAACTTCTTAAATTGATTTATCTCCTTTATCCTCATTTGACCTAGCTATATGGAATCATTTATTCCTTATCTATCGACTTTCATTTTGAACTATCATCAAAACATGATTGTGCGATGGTAGCCTTCCTAAAACAATCTCTCTGCTGAAGATATTGTCAACTTATGTTCATGACTTTCTAGTCATACAAATGTTCTCAGCTGTGCTTATGGTTTGTGGAAACTACGTATGTAAACGTACTTGAGTTTTGCTACCTTGCAAAGCATGTTTCCTATTGTTCGAGTCACTTATTGAATCGCTTTTGAATCCTTATGCTTGAAAATCATTAAAATTCTATCTTGGATTTAAACAACAAGACTCGTTATTATCCTCATTGCGATGTGGATATAAGGTTCATAAACCTTCGAAACTTGTAGACATGGGTTTGGTCTAAAGGAAAAGACGTAACTTGGTATGTGTCCAAGTGTTTTATCTCACAAGTGACAAGACCTAACCTTCGTGATCCTATGGATCTCCTGTTTAACTTTCCTTGCAATTAAAATGCTTCTTATCTTAGAGGTCATGATGACAATTGGTGCATTATAGACCATTGTCGTGAACTCATCCCAAGATCTTCGCATAGCGTATTATTCATAGACCGATGGTGGTCAAAGGAGAAATACATATTCACAGGATATGCGTTAAGATCGTTTCATACGGTGACATTTGGGATTTTTAAATTCCGACGGATAATCTTCTTATCATTGTTGGCTTATCACCTTACCACGAGATTATATTCTGGAAATTATGTATCGATGAGTTAAACAACTAAAGCATAGCAAGATTCCGGTTGTCAGAGTTCGGTGGAACTTCCGGCGTGGTCCTGAGTTCACTTGGAACGAGAGGACGAAATGGTGCGCAAGTATCCTAACCTGTTCAAGGATGTTGCCAGTACATCTTAATTTTCGGGACAAAAATTCCTCTAACAAGGGGATGATGTGACAATCCGAATTTTTTTTTTATATAATATTTACGAGAATTTACGATTTATTTTTTTTATGTTTTTATTATAATAAAACAATAATAATAATAATGATATTATTAAAAATAATAATATTAATAATGATAATAATAATAACAATAATAATAATAATATTAAAAATAATTTATAAAATTATTAAACTTAATTTATAAAGTCCAGGGGGCGTTTTGTAAATTTTGAAACTTGTTTTAAAAGGATTAAAGCATGAAATAACAAGTTTTAAAAGTACAGGGACCATTCTGTAAATTGTTTGAAACCAACCCCCCGCCCGTCGATCACCACCTCCGGCCACTATTCCGGCGGCTCTCCGGCGACATTCAAACGGCCAAAATATACCATTTCAATCCATTCAAAAGCCACCAACACTTTCACGAGGATGATTTGAACCGGGACCATCTTTAATTAAGAATTCATAGTGCGAATCCACCCAACCGAACCACCTCCACTGTCGGCCGGTTTCTTCTCCACTATCGAGCACTAAACTTCGAAAATAATTAAATTAAATGAGCACTCACGATCATTTGATCGTTTATAAGCTGATGGTAAACTCAATTTGATCTCAAAAACACTGAAACATCACATTCGATTCCCACTACAACCGCGACCTGCAACTCTATAGAAACCCACTGCCCGATCGATTTAACTAAATTAGATAAAGGGTTTTAATCTCTATCATCATATGAAGCTTCCTATGAAATTAATTTGAATTCCAGCAAGGTTTGCTCACCCATCGATCATTATACCAATCGCGACCTGTTCATCGAGCATTGATCATCGATTCAGACACAAAACAGGTAATTAAGGGTGTCCACAGACTCGAAATCACATGGGGAGCCCTATGTTTAATTTCGTTATTGAAATCATATTGGGGTTCAATTTGGCTGGGATTCGAACTAGGGTTCTTGTTGATATGGGGGTGAATTGAAAACAAAGGATAAAATGAATTTGAACGGGGTTAAACGCGGGGTGAGCCCCTTGGCTCACTGGTTTGGTGCGTGTGCGATGAGTTGGAGGTCACGGGTTCGAACCCGGCCCCGAACACATTTTTTTTAAAGCCTTTTCAAGTCTTTTAAAAACACAGAAAAATTATTGAAAATTATAAAAATAATTTTATAAACTTGGTTTATTTTAGAAATTATATAATTATTCTCTGGAAATTTATTTCTTTAAAAACCTTATTTATTTATTTATTTAAATAATTATTACATATGTAATAAATTGTAATCTTTATAAAATGGATAATAATTTAAATCATTAAATTATTGTAACGCCCGCCTCCCAGGGCTCACCGTAGGGAGCGTTACGCATCGGATATACAGAACACATAGTAATCAGAGAATACACAGCGGAAGTCTAACTTTAATATACATCAAAAGCGTATAATACATCTGTTATAATAGATAATATCATTACATCAGTTTAACTATACTAAAGATCTAAATCTTCAACAACATTCTAGAATTTTTTTCTCATAAACTAGCTCGTAATCTTCAATCCCTGCAATCACTTGGCACCTAGGATGTGTGTCCATAAAAATAAAAACATTTGGGACTCAGCATAAAGCTTGTGAGTTCATAAACATGGCATTCATCAAAATTCAAAAAATGTTATCATTGACTATTGCATCAAGCAGATACAGCCATGGCAAACAGATAGGAACAGAGTAAGCACAGTATAAATTCACATAACCAGGCTATGTATACAAAATCCACTGGCTAAAGCAGAATCATACAAGCAGCCCTCAAGCATCCTATCAAGCATTGCCACATATCACAGATGCTATTGATAGTCAATTCTACAATTATTACCAGTTATCAGAACATCACATCCCGTTTTATAAAATAGTTCAGAGGAACTCACCTTGGTCTTTAAATATTATTGGGACAAATAGACAGTTTCAGAGTCGTATTCCTGATTAGGATTGAAACAAGTCTTAGCAACTAGCTAGATAAGAAAATACTGCCTAATAATAATAATGATTGGTTTTGGATAACATTTACCGTTGTAAGCATGGTTGATCAGTCCATGCCTAATCAAGGTTAGGCTACCCAACCTACCACGATTATGATTCTAAATCCTACTCCTAATAATATATTAAGTCTTAAACATATAATTAGAACTTTAGAGATTACAAAACTGTATACTAATTATATACTAAATCTTAAATTTAAATAAATTAAATTTAAAACATTAGAAACTAACTACGTACCTGGAGTGGATTCAAAATGGTGTGAAAGGTATGAAGATAAATGAATACAAATTTTCATAATACACATATTTATAAACGAATTGAAAAGTCAGTTCAAAAGAAATTATATATATGTATGCTTTGAAGATTTATATGAGACAAATGCATAACATGTGTATACATAACATACACGTTGCAAGCATGCATACATGATTTGCATAACACGTATGTATACACGTTGCAAGCCCACATACATGATTCTTTCTATTATTTATATTGTTTTATTATTTTAATGTTATAATTAATTTAGCTGTTTAACTCGTTTTTCTCTTATAACTTTTAAAATATAACGTTCTACAAAGTTTCAAATACGTCATTGGACCAAGCTTATTTTTCTCTACGAGTCGATCTAAGTTTCGTTAAAAACGGGGCACGTTTAATATAATATATTATTAAATTTATAAATTTAAACGGTCTCTTACGACACTAAAATGCATCTAAAACTTTAAATTTAAAATAGTCATTTCACTCGTTTCTTACTCCTTTAATAATACATAAAATGTAAAGTTTATATTTCTTTATTTTAACTATTACGTTTGACCCCGGAACTCGGGATGTTACAATTATTAACGGACATTATATTATTTATGGATTAATCCTGATAATAAAAATACAAATTAGATTTTATAAATTCAAATATTTATAAAATCTTACAGAATTAAAAATAAACTTACACGTTTAAATAATGTTTACAAATTTAGAATATAATGATATATTAAAATCATTATTTAAATTTTATATAAATCTTTAATACTAAAGAATTAACAACAATAATTAAATGATTTAATGTTTATAACAAATTCCAAAAAACCAAACCAACCCGAACCTTACCAAATATATTTATTCACCATGAACACATTTTAAAGACTCAATTACGATCAATAATAGGTGTTGAACGTGCTTGATCGTGCATTACCTTATTCTTTGAAGTTCTTGTTCATATACATTACATCAATTCAAGGTGAGTTTACAGCCCCACTTTTACTTTATACTCTTTTTGGGAGAGAGAAACATGCTGTTTTTATAAACCTTACATTACATTGGATTTTGTAATATTGCATATACTTGATACTATGGTGTATACTTGCCCAACGGACCGTTTGTCACACCCCCGCTGATAGCGGAAACACGGGGAGTGCGAGCTAGACGGGATCGTCATAACACATGGTATATGATAGAGTAGCAATAAAAGATGATGACAAACGTGTCATGACGACACCCGAACACAATGGAGACTTGTGTCGTGTATAGTCAATGTTCACGACAGCATAGTCATAAGCACTACACAAATGATCACAAAAACATTGATTTCAGCTTGTAATGTAATATTCCCACAACATGGGAATATATGTACAAAAGATCATATTCGTGTTCAAGCTTTACAAAAGAATAAACACAAATGCATCCTAGGGTCTCCTCTACAAGGCAGCACTCCTAGATCTTCAGTTCTCATTGTTACCTGAAAAATATGCTCAAATGGTCAACAATAATGTTGGTGAGCTTCGCAGGTTTAAATTGTAAACTTGTAATTGATGCTGTATATTGTTTGTAGTGGAATACCGTGCATACAGTTATAAGCAAGCAAAATCACATACCATGAGTTTTATACAACCAAACCTAATGACGTACACAAAGAAACTTGTCAGAATATATTCACCCCAGGCCCGTTCCTGGCAGTGTGATGGTACTCACAAGTAACCATCTGTCAAGGGTGGGGGGTGTCAACCCAGTAGTACTACTAATACCTATCTGTTGGTTCCAACACCGGAATTAATGGTTGTAAGACAGTCCACACAGTAACATCATGTATGTATCAGATAAGTACTCACAAGACAGTATCACGTTGATTCCAGGTATAAAAATTGTATGTATAGTGTACAGCATTGAAAATGTGTGAGCATACTCTTCCCCCATATTTGTAAAAGATTGAAACGATGTATAAGTGTAAAAAGGGGCCACGAAACTCACTTGTTAAGTGGTATGTATGTCTGATGAAACTTCCCAAACTTGTATGTATGTATGAACAGTCAATCACCTATTGACAGTTATGTTAAGAATTAATCTTGTGGACAATCGTTAATAATATTGTTTAATTGGGTCGGGTCGTTTCGGTTCGGTCGTGAGTAGTACACACAAGCAGTCACACACATCTTAGACTAGATTGTTTTAAATAGTACGTGCCTGTTAATGGCGTTGATTTTAATCTTTGTGATCAAGCTAAGACACTTAATTATATTTTATTATCGTCGTGAGATCTCCGAAGAGGGGATCCACACACACACCATTAAGTCATACAGTGGGACCGGACGCACGACTGACTCCCCATTCACACGAGTGGACTTTCAGTCGTACGAATTAGCTACTTTCGTACAATTGATCCTCCATTCGTGTGACTAAGCCTTCAGTCATACCACGCAATACCAGTCGCACGACCCAACAGCCAACCACGCGACTTGAAGTCCCTCCGCGCGAATCAGCTTCATTCGCGCGAGAGGAACCCCCTTTCGCGCGACAGGCATCTGACCGTGCGATTTCACACACTCGCACACATCCCACATTCGCATAGCCCAGTCACGCGACAACCCCTGTCGCGTGACATCTCCAATCGCGTGACAACCTCTGTTTCGCACCCACCGACAGTCGCGCGACATAGTCGTGCGACTTACCTATCGCTCAAGTCTCAAGTCGCACACATTCCAGTCGCACGCTCAACTCGCACACACACATGCAGTCGCACGCCCTTTCGCGCGCGACAACCCCATTCGCGCCATCGGGAGTCACGACGGCAGTGAGTTTCAGGTCGGCCTTCGGCTGCCCGATCGCGAGTGTTACCCAACCAGAACCTCCAGAACTCATATTCTAACCTATCTAGACAAGAAACACACTCAGAAACAAGACATGCAAGTCCACACGACCTCTTGTGCTCGGATGAACCCGAGCACCCGAAAACCCTCGAATGCAACTGTAAATCGAGTTAAGAACGAGGTAGTGAGGTTATCTACCTGCTAGGAACTAGTGTTCACGATGATACTCGAGATTTGAAGACGAAAATGCTAGAAACGGGTTGGTTTTAGTGTTGGTTTCTAGAGAGAGAGAGTAGAGAGAAAGGTGAAGTGGTGAGAGGGTGAAAAGTGTGAAAAGTGGCTGGGAAGGGGTATTTATACCCAACCTAGTTTCTCAAAGTTTCAAGTTTAGTCCCCGCACTTTGCCCCGAGTTCCTAAATTTTGTTTCGGTTGAAAACGTTATAATTTAGTCTTGTTTTATTGATGATAAAATGTTTATTTATGTTATTTGTAAGTTAAAAATGATTTTATTCGTGAAAATTATTTTATTAAAAAAATGACGCGTTTAGTGTTAACGGGGCAAATCTTGGAGAATGTCTTAAGATACTACACATATAAGGCAATCAAGTAAGGCAAATATGGTTTCACGTAATTGGTTCGTCAAAATAAGGAATGTCTGTAAATAAAGGCTAAGTAAAACACGTTAAATGACGGACCTTTGGTGACGGATGTCACAGTATCCCCCAGTTGAGGGAATTTCGTCCCGAAATTCAACTGGTGCTAGGCCCTAGAACGTCATCCGCGAATAAATGTGGATATTTGAGTCTCATCTGATCTTCACGTTCCCATGTAAACTCTGGCCCTCGTTTGGAATTCCATCTCACACGGACGATAGGTATCTTGCTGCGCCTTAGCTTTTTGACCTTTCGGTCCATGACCTCAATAGGTTCTTCAATAAAATGAAGCTTTTCGTCGATCTTGATTTCCTCAATTGGTATGTGTAAGGACTCGTCCGCCAAACACTTTTTGAGGTTCGACACGTGAAAAGTATCATGCACACCGCTAAGTTCTTGTGGCAACCTCAATCGGTAAGCCACCGGACCGATTCTCTCTGTAATCTCGAATGGTCCTACGTATCGAGGGGCTAACTTCCCTTTCTTACCAAATCGTACGATCCCTTTCCAAGGAGAGACCTTGAGTAAGACATGATCCCCAACATTGAATTCTAGAGGTTTCCGACGGTTGTCGGCATAGCTCTTTTGGCGATCTCTAGCTGCTTTAAGTCGGTCTTTGATTTGGAAGATCTTATCAGTGGTTTCTTGAATGATTTCTGGGCCCGTAAGCTGGCTTTCACCAACTTCAGCCCAACAAACTGGTGATCTACATTTTCGTCCATACAACGCTTCGAACGGTGCGCATCCAATGCTTGTGTGATAGCTGTTGTTGTAGGAGAACTCAATCAACGGTAGATGAGTATCCCAACTGCCACCAAAATCAATGACGCATGCCCTCAGCATATCCTCAAGCGTCTGTATCGTTCGTTCGCTTTGGCCGTCTGTCTGGGGGTGATAGGCTGTACTCATGTCTAACCGAGTGCCCATCGCTTTCTGTAACGTCTGCCAAAAGCGTGAAGTAAATCGACTGTCTCGGTCGGATATGATTGACACCGGCACCCCGTGCCGTGTCACGACCTCTTTGATGTACAATCTTGCCAGCTTATCCATCTTGTAGTCTTCTCGGATAGGCAAGAAGTGAGCAGATTTCGTCATTCGATCCACCACGACCCATATTGAGTCGTGCCCACTTGGCGTTCTTGGGAGTTTGGTAATAAAATCCATTGTGATGTTATCCCATTTCCACTCGGGAATTTCAGGTTGTTGCAATAATCCCGATGGTTTCTGGTGTTCCGCCTTGACCTTTGAACAAGTCAAGCATTTGCTCACGTATACAGCAACATCTTTCTTCATACCAGGCCACCAGTATAGTTCTTTCAGATCGTGGTACATCTTGTCTGCAACAGGATGAATAGAGTATCGAGTCTTGTGTGCTTCATCCAAGACTAGTGTACGTACACCTCCCCACTTGGGGACCCATATACGATCTATGAAGTAATGAACGTCGTCATCCTTGCGAGTCATTTGTTTATCCAACCCTCGGAACTCTTCCCCCGCAAGGTTCTCTTCTTTCAACGCCTCGTTTTGTGCTAATTGAATCTGAGCCTTTAAATTAGTTTGAATAGTTAAACCTAGCGCTCGAGCACGTAATGGTTTCACACGTTCTTTGCGGCTTAATGCATCAGCCACCACGTTAGCTTTCCCCGGATGATACCGGATTTCACAATCGTAGTCGCTAAGCAGCTCTACCCAGCGTCGCTGCCGCATGTTAAGTTCTTTCTGGTTCATGATGTGTTGAAGGCTCTTATGGTCTGTGTAGATGATGCATTTGGTTCCATATAGATAATGCCTCCATATCTTGAGTGCAAATACTACGGCACCCAACTCCAAGTCGTGAGTTGTGTAGTTCTTTTCATGCACCTTGAGTTGTCGCGAAGCGTAGGCAATCACTTTATCTTTCTGCATTAGCACACAGCCCAAACCTTGATGTGAAGCATCACAGTACACCACAAAGTCATCGGTTCCTTGGAAGGGACAATATTGGTGCGTTGCACAACTTCTCTTTTAGTGTTTGGAACGCCTGTTCTTGTGCTTTCCCCCAATCGAACTTCTTGTCTTTCTGAGTCAGCAAGGTTAACGGTTGGGCAATCTTGGAGAAATTGGCAATGAAGCGACGATAGTATCCGGCCAATCCCAAGAATTGCCGTATCTCTGAGGGTGTTTGGGGAGTATCCCACTTCTTCACAGCTTCAATCTTACCGGGGTCTACATGAATTCCATTTTCGTTAACCACATGACCCAAGAACTTCACTTCTCGAAGCCAGAATTCACACTTCGAGAACTTGGCGAAAAGTTTCTCTTCCTTCAACAGTTCTAGAATCGTTTGGAGGTGTTTTTCGTGATCCTCTTTTGAACGAGAATAGATGAGTATGTCGTCTATGAACACGATCACGAACTTATCAAGATAAGGCTTGCACACCCGATTCATCAGATCCATAAAGACAGCTGGTGCGTTGGTCAATCCGAACGGCATGACCAAGAACTCATAGTGCCCGTAACGAGTTCTGAATGCTGTCTTTGGGATATCGTCCTTGAATACTCTGAGTTGATGATAACCAGATCGAAGGTCGATCTTAGAGAAATACGAGGCTCCTTGCAATTGATCGAACAGGTCGTCGATTCTGGGGAGAGGATATCGATTCTTCACGGTCAATTTGTTCAGCTCCCTGTAGTCGATACACATACGGAACGACCCATCCTTCTTCTTGACAAATAATACCGGTGCTCCCCACGGTGATTGACTCGGTCGGATGAAACCCTTCTCCAGTAGTTCCTGTAGTTGGCTGGATAATTCTTGCATCTCTGAGGGTGCTAACCGATACGGTGTCTTTGCTATCGGTGTAGCTCCAGGAACCAGCTCTATATGGAATTCCACCTGTCGTGGAGGAGGCAATCCAGACAAATCATCAGGGAACACCTCCGGATAATCCCGTATGATTGGAATGTCTGCCAAGTTTGTCTCTTTCTCTTTCTTTTCTACGATGTGAGCCAGAAAAGTGTAACACTGCTTCCGTAAACTTCGGCGGGCTTTCATGCAAGAAATGAGCTTCAGTGTTCTTCCCGGTCGTTCTCCTTGAATCTTGAGTACCTCCCCGTTTGGCATGGGGATTCGTACTACTTTCTCCCGACAAACGATCTCGGCTCCATGATTTGACAACCAATCCATACCCACTATCACATCGAAGCTGCCTAAATCGAATGGTATCAAGTCTATGCTAAAGGCCTGGTCTTCTAACATTAGGGTGCAATTCTTAATGATCTCGTCTGCTTGTTCAACTCTACCATTGGCCATTTCTACAGAGTAACTAGTTTCTAGCCTACTAGCACTTAAATCAAGCATATGCACGAACTCAGAAGATATAAAGCTATTGTCTGCTCCCGTATCAAATAGTATGGATGCAAAATGGTGATTGAGCAGATACGTACCCGTAACAACGTTCGGGTCCTGACGGGCATCATTAGCTCCAATGATGAAGGCGCGTCCCCGTGCAGCATTTCCTTGGTTTCCATGACCTTGAGCGCCTGCTATGGCCATCACTTGCTGTTGGTTATCCCCCTGTTGACCTGGTGCCCTGTTCAGTCGGGGGCACATGTTTCTGAAGTGACCCGGATTTCCACATTCGTAACAGACCCTGGCATTCCCGGCGGGGTTAACCGTGTTGACGGGTGCAACCAGATTCGGTGCCACTCTACAATCTCTTGCTAGGTGCCCCGGGCGCCTACAGTTTGCGCATACCCGGCACTGCGTCTCTGGGGGATGATGATAGCTGCACCTGTCACATTTGGGATATGGCCCAACATATTCCCTCTTCCCTTGAGTCACGGCCGCAAAGTTTCTGGTGACCTTGGCCCTTTTATCAGATTTACCGGCACTCGACCGGCTTGTTTCCCCAGCATCCTTTCGCTTCTCTGCTCCCTTGCCCAATACCCCTGTTCGTACCATCTCATCGGTCAGAGCGCCAGCCTTCAGAATTGCGCTCTGAATCGTAGGAGGAGCAGCTGCAGTTACCATTCCCCGTATTTGAGGCGCGAGTCCCCAAATGTACCTCTCAATCCTCTTAGATTCTGGAGTGACCAGGTGTGGAACTAGCCTAGCCAACTCGTGGAATCGGTCAGTGTAAGCTGCATGCCCCGCCCCCACCATGGCATGATTCCAGAATTCATGCTCAAGCTTTTGCATCTCGTTGTGAGGGCAGTACTCTTCGGTAATCAAAGCTTTAAATTCGTCCCATGTCATCTGCATCGCAGATTCCCTTCCTCTCGCTTGAACCTGGGTGTTCCACCAGGTTAGTGCTCGGCCCTGCAGTGAGCACGTAACATATTTGATGCGTTGGCTGTCGAGGCATTCGCTGATGTCAATCACAGCCTCCATTTTCTCGAGCCATCTGATCAGGGCTATCGCCCCACCTTTGCCATCAAAATCCCGGGGCTTACAGGCCACAAACTCCTTGTAAGAACAGCCCCGTTTGGTATTAGCAACCCCAGTTTCGTTACCGGCTGTACCACCATTTCCGGTCTCCTGGTTGCTTTCATTCCCAGTCGGGTTCCCATTACCCTCGTTCTCGTTACCACCATCCCCGTGGGAGTGGTTTTGCTGTTGCAAAGCATCGCTCACTTGAGCTACAATAGTGGGAATCAAGGCAGTCAGTTGTTGAGCGATCAGGGTTGCCATATCAGGGCTTCCAGTCCCTTGGGTATTGCCAATAGGACCCTCATTTGCTCCTGAAGATCTGCCTCTGCCTCTGCCTCTGCCCCTCGGGGCTTCACTTCCGCTACTACTTCTGCGGTTAGATCTTCGAGGCGGCATGTTCTATTCATAAAAGAGGTAACATATAAGCTTTAGTCACTTATGATAATCAAGTACTCCACTTATCAGTTCCAACGTTCGATGCTCCGGTCAGTCAAGACCACCATGCAACCATTTTAAGCATATTCTCGGTATACCGGTGGTGTTTATATATAGGGTTCCCCGCAGCGTTCCCACCACACCCACGATGTACCGAGAATGATGCCTAATCCGGTTACATGACATCCGACCTTCCTTTACATCATAATCCATCAAGTCAACTGAGAGTCCAAGCATGTAATCACGTATAGTCTAGCGAAGGTTGTCTATCACGCGTCCTTATAAGGACTCAGACATAGCCTCCTCAGGTCGGTCTCTCAGTGTATGAGGTCAGGCGCAATGTAAGATCTGTGACGATCTGTTCGGGTTTCGATTCCCGAATTTGGTTATGATAACTCGGCGCACAGAGGGAACGGAAGATCCAATAGGAAGCACCTCATCAGTGACGAGCACAAGGCTCAAGCACAAGGTAAAGGATCACATAACAGAAGGATAATCAATCATGTAAGGAGGAACACATACACGAGATATATAAATGCACACAAGCTTAAGCATGCAAATCTACATGAAGGTTCCTAGGTTATAGTCTAGGTCAAGTGTAATTGCCTAATTCTCTATAACCAATGGCTCTGATACCAGTCTGTCACACCCCCGCTGATAGCGGAAACACGGGGAGTGCGAGCTAGACGGGATCGTCATAACACATGGTATATGATAGAGTAGCAATAAAAGATGATGACAAACGTGTCATGACGACACCCGAACACAATGGAGACTTGTGTCGTGTATAGTCAATGTTCACGACAGCATAGTCATAAGCACTACACAAATGATCACAAAAACATTGATTTCAGCTTGTAATGTAATATTCCCACAACATGGGAATATATGTACAAAAGATCATATTCGTGTTCAAGCTTTACAAAAGAATAAACACAAATGCATCCTAGGGTCTCCTCTACAAGGCAGCACTCCTAGATCTTCAGTTCTCATTGTTACCTGAAAAATATGCTCAAAATGGTCAACAATAATGTTGGTGAGCTTCGCAGGTTTAAATTGTAAACTTGTAATTGATGTTGTATATTGTTTGTAGTGGAATACCGTGCATACAGTTATAAGCAAGCAAAATCACATACCATGAGTTTTATACAACCAAACCTAATGACGTACACAAAGAAACTTGTCAGAATATATTCACCCCAGGCCCGTTCCTGGCAGTGTGATGGTACTCACAAGTAACCATCTGTCAAGGGTGGGGGTGTCAACCCAGTAGTACTACTAATACCTATCTGTTGGTTCCAACACCGGAATTAATGGTTGTAAGACAGTCCACACAGTAACATCATGTATGTATCAGATAAGTACTCACAAGACAGTATCACGTTGATTCCAGGTATAAAAATTGTATGTATAGTGTACAGCATTGAAAATGTGTGAGCATACTCTTCCCCCATATTTGTAAAAGATTGAAACGATGTATAAGTGTAAAAAGGGGCCACGAAACTCACTTGTTAAGTGGTATGTATGTCTGATGAAACTTCCCAAACTTGTATGTATGTATGAACAGTCAATCACCTATTGACAGTTATGTTAAGAATTAATCTTGTGGACAATCGTTAATAATATTGTTTAATTGGGTCGGGTCGTTTCGGTTCGGTCGTGAGTAGTACACACAAGCAGTCACACACATCTTAGACTAGATTGTTTTAAATAGTACGTGCCTGTTAATGGCGTTGATTTTAATCTTTGTGATCAAGCTAAGACACTTAATTATATTTTATTATCGTCGTGAGATCTCCGAAGAGGGGATCCACACACACCATTAAGTCATACAGTGGGACCGGACGCACGACTGACTCCCCATTCACACGAGTGGACTTTCAGTCGTACGAATTAGCTACTTTCGTACAATTGATCCTCCATTCGTGTGACTAAGCCTTCAGTCATACCACGCAATACCAGTCGCACGACCCAACAGCCAACCACGCGACTTGAAGTCCCTCCGCGCGAATCAGCTTCATTCGCGCGAGAGGAACCCCTTTCGCGCGACAGGCATCTGACCGTGCGATTTCACACACTCGCACACATCCCACATTCGCATAGCCCAGTCACGCGACAACCCCTGTCGCGTGACATCTCCAATCGCGTGACAACCTCTGTTTCGCACCCACCGACAGTCGCGCGACATAGTCGTGCGACTTACCTATTCGCTCAAGTCTCAAGTCGCACACATTCCCAGTCGCACGCTCAACTCGCACACACACATGCAGTCGCACGCCCTTTCGCGCGCGACAACCCCATTCGCGCCATCGGGAGTCGCGACGGCAGTGAGTTTCAGGTCGGCTTTCGGCTGCCCGATCGCGAGTGTTACCCAACCAGAACCTCCAGAACTCATATTCTAACCTATCTAGACAAGAAACACACTCAGAAACAAGACATGCAAGTCCACACGACCTCTTGTGCTCGGATGAACCCGAGCACCCGAAAACCCTCGAATGCAACTGTAAAATCGAGTTAAGAACGAGGTAGTGAGGTTATCTACCTGCTAGGAACTAGTGTTCACGATGATACTCGAGATTTGAAGACGAAAATGCTAGAAACGGGTTGGTTTTAGTGTTGGTTTCTAGAGAGAGAGAGTAGAGAGAAAGGTGAAGTGGTGAGAGGGTGAAAAGTGTGAAAAGTGGCTGGGAAGGGGTATTTATACCCAACCTAGTTTCTCAAAGTTTCAAGTTTAGTCCCCGCACTTTGCCCCGAGTTCCTAAATTTTGTTTCGGTTGAAAACGTTATAATTTAGTCTTGTTTTATTGATGATAAAATGTTTATTTATGTTATTTGTAAGTTAAAAATGATTTTATTCGTGAAAATTATTTTATTATAAAAATGACGCGTTTAGTGTTAACGGGGCAAATCTTGGAGAATGTCTTAAGATACTACACATATAAGGCAATCAAGTAAGGCAAATATGGTTTTCACGTAATTGGTTCGTCAAAATAAGGAATGTCTGTAAATAAAGGCTAAGTAAAACACGTTAAATGACGGACCTTTGGTGACGGATGTCACACCGTTAATATGGACTTAACGAGGTAATTGTTAGTAGTACTACTGGGATTGACATACCCCACCCGGGCTAGTCGCGCTAGCACAACGTTCGTCAAACGGGTGAACGGTTAGCCTAATTACAAGTGTTGTGGTGTGTGATCCACATCCGGGTCTGTTTATTTATTTGATTACATGTCAGTTCGGCCGCGCCTTCATACACCTAGTGATCATTATGGACTAGCTACCCATTATATGCTTTAATTACAAATCCGGGAATTTCATTATACTTGACGGATTAATAAATCCGGGAATTTCATTATACTTGACGGATTAATAAATCCGGGAATTTCATTATACTTGACGGATTAATAAATCCGGGGATTTCATTTATACTGACCGGACTAATAAATCCGGGGATTTTATTATACTTATCGGATTAGTAATTCCGGGGATTTCATTATACTTATCGGATTACTAAATCCGGGAAATTACATACTGGACGGATTACATAATCCGGAAAATACATACTTGACGGATTACATAATCCGGGAATTACATACTTGACGGATTACATAATCCGGGAATTACATACTTGACGGATTTTATAATCCGGGAACTTCATTACTGAAAATTACTGTTTTCTGATAAACCTGTGAACTCACCAGTCTTGTACTGAGTTTTTTTGCATGTTTTCTCTCAGGACAATGATGTGGCACGTTTAGGAGCACAGCATCTACAGCATGTCATTTCTGTATTCACCACAAACTGTTTTCAAGATTTAATTTGCATTTACTTTACATAAACTGGATTGGACACTTGTTTGTGTGATTCAAAACTATTGTTGAATGTTTCACTGTATTCGCTTCCGCACTACTTAAATACATCTGGTCTGTTTTCTTAAAATTAAGCAACTTATATGATTTGTAATTATCGAGTCGTTTGGTGTAACTAATGCTTATCTGAGATCCTGGTTATGTCACACGCCTGACGGTAAAACCCCGTTAGCGGATTTTGAGGGTGTGACAGCTGTGCTGTTGCTGTTGCTGTTGCTGTTGCTGTTGCGGGTGCTTTTACGGGTGCTGTTGCGGTTGCCGTTGTTGCTGCTGTTACTGCTGCTGCTGTTTGCTGTTGTTGTTGTTGTTGTTATTGTTGTTATTGTTATTGTTGTTGCTGCTGTCGTTGTTGTTGTTGTTGCTGTTGCTGGTGCTGCTGCTATTGCTGATGCTGTTGCTGCTGCTGTTGTTGTTGCTGCAGCTGTTGATGTTTTTGTTGTTGTTGTTGTTCTTGTTGTTGTTTTGTTGTTGTTGTTGTTTGTTGTTGTTGTTGTTGTTGTTTTTGTTCTTGTTGTTGTTGTTGTTGTTGTTATTGTTGTTGTTGATGTGCTGTTGCTGTTGCTGTTGCTGATGCTGTTGCTGTTGCTGTTGCTGTTGCTGTTGCTGTTGCTGTTGCTGTTGCTGTTGCTGTGCTGTTGCTGTTGCTGGTGCTATTGCTGGTGCTGTTGCTGTGCTGTTGCTGGTGCTGTTGCTGGTGCTGCTGTTGCTGCTGCTGCTGCTCCTGCTGCTCTTACTGCTCCTGCTATTGTTGTTGCTGTTGGTGCTACTGCTGTTGCTGCTGCAGTTGTTGCTGCTGCTGCTGTTGTTGCTGCTGTGTTTTTGCTATGCTGGTGTTCTGCTGCTGGTGGTGCTACTGTTGTTGTTTTTGGTGCTGGTGCTGCTGCTGGTGCTAGTGTTGTTGTTGTTGTTGTTGGTGGTGGTGTGGTGGTGGTGGTGGTGGTGTTGTGTTGGTGTTTGCGTTGTTGTTGGTGTTGTTGTGGTGTTGTTGTTGGTGTCGTTATTGGTGTTGCTGGTGTTGTTACTGCTATTACTGCTGTTTGCTAGTGTTGCTGCTGTTGTTGTTGTCGCTGTTGTTGGTGTTGCTGTTGGTGTTGCTATTGGTGTTGTTGTTGGTGTTGCTGTTGGTGTTACTGTTGGTGTTACTGTTGGTGTTGCAGTTGCTGTTGCTGTTGCTGTTGCTGTTGCTGGTGCTGTTGCTGGTGGTGTTGCTGGTGCTGTTGCTGGTGGTGTTGCTGGTGCTGTTGCTGGTGCTGTTGCTGGTGCTGTTGCTGGTGCTGTTGCTGTGCGTTGCTGGTGCTGTTGCTGGTGCTGTTGCTGGTGCTGTTGCTGGTGCTGTTGCTGGTGCTGTTTGCTGGTGCTGTTGCTGGTGCGCTGGTGCTGTTGCTGGTGCTGTTGCTGTTGATATTGCTGTTTCTGCTGTTGTTACTGCTGTTGCTGTTGCCGCTGCTACTGTTGCTGCTGTTGTTGTTGGTGCTGTTGTTGTGTGGTGTTGTGGTGTTGTTGTTGTTGTTATTATTGCTACTGTTGCTATTGCTGCTACTGTTGTTGCTGCTACTGTTGTTGTTGTTGTTGTGTTGCTGCTGCTGCTGCTGGTTGGTGGTGGTGCTGCTGCTGTTGTTGTTGCTGCTGTGCTGGTGCTGCTGCTGCTGTTGTTGTTGTGGTGTTGCTGCTGTTGCTGCGGCCGCTGCGGCCGGGGGCTGCCGTCGCTGGGGCCGCTGGGCCGCTGGTGTCGCTGTTGCGTGTTTGCTGCTGCTGTGTTGCTGTTGCTGTTGTTGTTGTTGTGGCTGTGGTGGGTCGTCGTGGTCGTCGTGGTTGTCGTGGTCGTCCTCGTCGTCATCGTCGTCGTCGTCGTCGTTATTGTTCTTGTTGTTATTATTTTGTTATTATTATTGTTATTATTATTGTTAAAGTATGAGTAAAATGTCATTTTCGTCTCTGATGTTTTGTTGAATTGTCATTTCAATTCAAAAACTTTTTTTGCCATTTCAGTTACTATAGTTTACCAAATGTTGCCATTTGCATCCCTCAATAACTTCGTTAAGTTCTCAGTTAATATGATTGTTATTTAGTCTTTTAAAACCGCCAATAATTATCCATTTTAATAAAATAATCAATTAATATTTAATTAAAACAGAAAAACATATGAAGCGACTAGTGAGACCAGACGTTTCGATTTAAAAGTTTCGATTTACTCTAAGTTATGTTGTTCAGTTGAGGTCTGCTGTGACATTTCAATTGATATTTAGTGTTTGTTCAAAAGTGCACCGTTGTTCAATTGATATCTATAGTTGTCACATTTTGTTTGATTGAGGTCTAATGTTGTCACGTAACATGACAATATCATATCTTAATCAAACAAAGCGTGAGAACAGCAGACCTCAATCCCACAATAGATCACAATCAAATAAATGTACATATTAGAACAAAATATGAAGATTAACTGAATTTAAAAAATATACCCAATCGAACAACTGAGTTAGAGCTGATCGAATATTTTAAATCGAATCGACGGTCTCACTAGTCTCTTCATATGTTTTTTTTTAAT
>JABSNV010000362.1:2500-10000 GCA_024085815.1 Flaveria linearis | reverse complement strand
TGGACTTTAAATAATAAAATCATAAAATTATTAGTGGACACTATATTTAGTTATGTATTAATCATGAAAATAGTAGAAACTATATATATTTTCACAAACTATTTACGAATGTTATTTTAAGCTATTTTCTTATAAAATGTACTTTAATTGATAGTTTAGAATAATAAGTTATCGTTGCTCTATACGTTATTGTGATCATTATTAAATAAAGTTTAGAATATTAATAGGCATTATATTAAAGTTTTATCAAATTATTTACAAATATTGTTTTCTTATAAAATATACTTTAACTAACGGTTTAGATTAATATTTTTCTTAATTATTCTTCGTTAATCATAAAGACTTAATTACATTTTGAACTTCATTAGTATATCTAAATTCATTTCTAAAACACTTAATAATTCATCTAATGGATTAAAAATATGAAAATTTACTTTATAAATTTAATTACTTAACAAAACTCATAATTCTATCAAAACCCTAATTCTTATTTGAACGTTAATCATATTATTAATCTTAAACTTGTAATATATATTTAGGTGCTGGTAATGGATACTTTGGATCATCGTTTAATCTTTTATTATCATCTTGTAGTGCATATATCAATGTGAGTATTTCCATACCCCTTTTTCTTATTTTCACACTTTGGGGTGAAACATGTTAACTTATATTATTGCACTTGTAAACTTATTCGAGACTTGTAAACTTTATGGCAATTTATTTAAAGTTGTGGTTAGTTGAACTTTTGTGGTTACCATGTTATGGCATTATATGTACAATCATTAACTATTGCTAGCCCAGCGAAGTCATAGATCTATGGGACAGACAACCTATTTGGTGCTAAAGTCGATGTATTGCCGACTCCTAGGAGCCGTATGCTTGTGCACTAGGGAACCAAATACACTTAGCTGATCATATATATACTTTTAATGTATAAGACTTGTAAACTTTGTCGAGGTTTGATTGTTGCATTGTTCATAACATCCCTAATCACTTTATTCACTAACTTATGACTTGAATTGCCATCTTTTATATACTTATGTATTGAAAACTATGGAATGCTCACCAACATTTTTATGTTGACCTTTTATTTTTAACATGTTTCAGGTTACTCTTTGAAGCTTATCACACTTAGGATTGGACTTAGAGAAATAAACGAATGATCTGGATACTTTTATACTTGTATTCTGGATGTATCTTTATTTGAACATTTACTTGTATTGTTACAATTGAATCTTGATTAATATATTTGGAACTAATAATAGCGTTATGTGGCTGTGAACAATCATAACTCTCACACCTCGACGTTTCCGCCGTCAAGGTTGGGGTGTGACAGATTGGTATCAGAGCCCATAACTATAGGGATTTAGGTTATTAGAAATGGTGACCTAGACTATAGTTGCATGAACCTCATAGAAAGATCTCTATACCTTTGTGCTTACTATTGTTTGCATGTTACATAATGCTATGCCTTTTGTGCAACTTGATGCCTTAGCATAGGATTGCCTTATGTATGCTTAAACTTAGTTACTTGTCTCCCTAAACTTAACTTTGACTCTTTGACTCTCCCCGACAAATGAACTTCCTAAACCTATTCTCAACGACATGTGGAATCTACACTTATCATCGTGGGATTAATTCCTTAGACTCTATGTCTAATCTATGAAAATCTCATCAAGGTTTTGATTTCATGAACCTAAGAAATTTGTGTGACACATAGATACCTGTATTCTGGATTTCCTGGCAAAAGGCCTTCGGGCTAAGGCAAGCATATCGTATAAATCTCATTGCGAGACCAGTTATGCTTACCTGGGGATTTCTGGGATGAGTGATAAACTATGGTCAACATACACAAGTTTCTAAGGCCAATGGGTCAATTTACCTTGACATGTCAACGATTCCAAATGGTAATTACCAAATGGAACCATTCTCTTTGTATTTTAAAAATCTTTGATTCCTTGAACTGGTTTCTTCTCATTCTTATCATACGTAATGTTCCTGTGATATTGAACTCGTCTTACCTTTCAACTCCCACGTTTAAACATCGTTACACATTAGGCGTTTCATGTAGCTACTTCTATACCTTGATCAATGTGTACATGACTCTTGTTATACCCAAAGATATTGGGAATCTAAACCGAATGATCTTTAAAACTTTAAATCGTTACTTATGGTTTTCAAACCTTCCTAAGGGTGTGTCCCATAACTAAAGACATTCAATGTTGTAGGTGGAATTCCTACATCTCGGGATACTTTGCTAATTAAATGTTAATTTTGTTAACTCAAATATTATAAGTGGTCACTCACCTTAATAATCGAATAAACTAATTATAACTTTGATACCACTTATAAGTACACGTGTCTTCAATAAGGTTATCGTTGACCTCATAATTTGAGAAGTCCATGTATTTCCTTTCGATTGTGAATCGAATGTTCACATCTCATTGTGGTGTTGAATAATGCATGTCCTTGATTTCGTCTTTCCGATTTAAACCCTCCAAGATTAGAACACCACAACAAATTCTGTTATCTTGAACCTTGATCTTAAGCTTGTAAGAATGATTTACTGTTTTGTTACATTGATGTAACTTGAAATTTTCTGAATTTCTAATTGATATTCTTTTCTTTTCGCTGTTATGTCAAACTTCGTACCGTTTGCACCATGGGAGATGCAAGCGTTTGTAAGTCAACCTATGACTAAGAACACTCGTATCTCCTAAATGACTCTAACTCATCAAAACAGGGGTGATTCCCTTACTTTGATGATTCTCTATTCGTTTCGATAAATGGTTTCCAATCGCGTGTTTTATGAAATTTCATCCTCTGGATTGGGGTGATTACCTTATCTTGAGGATTGACTTCGATTATTTTCTTTGGAATGGCATTTCACAAATGACATGATCTCACCAAAATAGGATTGAAACCCGTACTTTGGTGACAATTGTCAATTTCCGATTGTTTTCTTGTTATTATGAAATTCAATCATCAAGATAGGCATGAATTCTATACCTTGATGAAAATTTCATTCTTATGGATTGTATTTTCTCAAATGAAACGACCTCATCAAAGTAGGAGTGAATTCTGTATTTTGATGAAGAAGTTCATCCTATTATATTTTGTTTTTGTAAAACTTCACCGTTAAGATAGGGGAGACGTCCTTTACCTTAATGGTGAGTTACCTCGTCTTATTCTGTGGATTCTCAACAATGAGTTGGGATTGAACTTTTTGATTGGTAAGTTAATGGTCATACCTTGGGAATACACCATCAAGTTAGGAGTGAAAACCACACCTTGATGACTATTCCCATTTCTTGATCTTCAACTTACCAAGGTTGTAATCAAGTGACGAGAAGCATGTAGTAACTTGAAGGGTGAAACAATGTTAGTGTTTCGACCTATCAAGCCAAAGCATGACCTCTGAACTTGAAAGGAAACCTGATCGCTTTAGGTTATTTTGATTCCAAGCTTGGAACATTTAAATTCTTAAATCGATTTCTTTCCCTTTATTCTCATGTTTTGATTTGATCTAGCTATATGGAACCATTTATTCCTTACTTATCAACTTTCATTTTGAGATATCATCAACACATGATTACACATGATTGCGTGATGGTAGTCTTCTTAAACAATCTTTCTGCTAAATAAAGACATTATCAACTTGTGATTATGTCTTTCTAGTCATACGAATGTTCTCGACTGTACTTATGGGTTTGATGAATTACGTATGCAATCTGCATTTGGAAATTTGTTACCTTGCAAAACATGGTTACAAATACCTTTCTTATTGTTTGTATCACTTCTTGAATCGCTTTTTAACCTTGGAAATATTTAAAACTCTATCCTGTATTCGAACAACAAGACTCGTTATTATCCTCATTGCAATGTGGATATAATGGTTCATAAACCTTCGTAACTTGTAGTCATGGGTTTGGCATAAATGAAAGACGTAACTTGGTATGTATCCAAGTGTCTTACCTTCAATGGAAAGACATAACTTGGTATGTATCCAAGTGTCTTACCTATACATATGACAAGACCTAACATTCGTGATCCTATGGATCTCCTGCTTAACTTTTCTTTCAACTAAAATGCATCTTATCTTAGCAGTCATGATGACAATTGGTGCATTATATTGACTCATGTGAGATAATGGGTCGAGAAATTAACTTGCATCTATCTCAAATAGTCGTATGCTGTGGTATGTCGTTAAACATCGATCGTTAATTTTGGGTGATTGATTCTTTTTCTGTTTTTTTTAATAATAATCTTAACCATTATCGTGAACTCATTTCAAAATCTTCGCATATCGTATCATTCTTACACCGATGGTTGGTCAAAGGAGGAATACATAGTCATAAGATATGCGTTAAGATCGTTTCATATAGTGACGTTTGTGATTCTTAAATTCCGACGGTTAACCCTTCTCATCATTGTTGGTCTTTTATTGATTTCTAGACATCATTTTACTAAGAAGTTATATTCTAGAAGTTGTGGCTTATAAGTCTAACATACCACGGTAACTCGTCATCGTTTTCCAACATTTCATCTCAAAACGTCTCGCATTTCATTGGAAGAGTTCAAATTAACATGCATTATGTCAAGAGACTTGTAAGATTCCATAAAGTGAAACATCTCATTTGTAATCAAACGCCAATCACTGTCCGTAAGTACACTTATCTTTCACCATAAGTATTCTGTTCGCCCAAGTTTCATTCTTAATTTCGGGACGAAATTCTTAAAAGTTGGGGAGACTGTAACATCTCGTATTTTTTTTGTTAATTAAAAGTTAAGCGTCGTTAATTCTTGTAAGGACCATAGTTGATAATTCTGAAACTTACGGGGTAGATGAGTTGTCTTTAATCATTAATATACAAAAGATAATAATCAAGTTTTTTTTTATGATAATAATAATCATAATAATGATAATAATAATAATAAACATACTAAGGGTAATCTTGTAAATAAATATAAGTTTTATTATGTTAAAACTCATAATTAATTAGTTTTCTACATAAAATAATAAATCCTTAAAACCCCAGGGACTAAACTGTAATTTAATTAAAACTAAAACTAAAACTTTGGAATTAATTAAACTAAAACTAAACCACAGGGACTAAAGCTGTAAATTACAAAACATATTTTTTTTTTCCCCTTCTTCCCTCGTAATTCCGGCGAGGAACCCGGCCGGAGTCCGGCCACACTCCGGCGACAGTTAAACGCCCAAATAAGTCGTTGCAACCAAATTAAATCGTCCAAACTCCTTCATATATACGTTTCGAACTTGTACATATCAATTAATCACCTTCAAACACCGGTTACAACCTCGAATGATTGGATAACCGAAACCCATTAAACTTATAACCGTTTGATCCTTAACTCCTAGTAATAATCTAATCAAACGAACATAAACTATCCACAAACCAATCTTAAGCGTTCACAACTCACAATTCTACCTGAAACAAACACAAACACCTCCTTTGATCCTTTCCTTAGCCGCGACCTGCAACAATTCGAAAACGATAATCAAGGCTTCGAAACCCGAAATCAACAGAGGGCTTTTCATCCTTGAGTTCATTAGAAGCTACCTGTTCAATTAATTTGATTAACATCATCATTTGGGTGCTTAACCAGTGCTACGTTAGTCGCGACCTGGTCGTCAATTGTTCTTATCATTTCCTACATCAAATCAGGTAATTAAACATAGATATACACTCGATTTTAGTTGGAAATCAAAAGCCCTATGATTCAGATCATTAACAACATCATTTGGTGCTTCAATTTGATCCAAAATGAAACTAGGGTTCTTGGATTTGGGAGTGGTTTGTATCAAATGGTCTTAAGATTTAAAAACCAAGTTAAACCGCGGCCACGGCCTTGGTTTACTGGTTCTGCACTCACATCCTAACTTTGAGGTCCCGGGTTCGAACCCGGGCACCCTCATTATTTTTTTAAAGGCTTTTCAACCTTTAAAATATATAAAAAATTCCTTAAAATTATAAAAATGGATTTTATAAACTTTATTTATTTTAAAAACTATCTAAGTATTTTCTGTAGTTTTATTTATTTAAAAACTTTAACAATTGTTATACAAAATATTATTTACAATTGTTATAAATATATATTTTTATAAACATGGACTTTAAATAATAAAATCATAAAATTATTAGTGGACACTATATTTAGTTATGTATTAATCATGAAAATAGTAGAAACTATATATATTTTCACAAACTATTTACGAATGTTATTTTAAGCTATTTTCTTATAAAATGTACTTTAATTGATAGTTTAGAATAATAAGTTATCGTTGCTCTATACGTTATTGTGATCATTATTAAATAAAGTTTAGAATATTAATAGGCATTATATTAAAGTTTTATCAAATTATTTACAAATATTGTTTTCTTATAAAATATACTTTAACTAACGGTTTAGATTAATATTTTTCTTAATTATTCTTCGTTAATCATAAAGACTTAATTACATTTTGAACTTCATTAGTATATCTAAATTCATTTCTAAAACACTTAATAATTCATCTAATGGATTAAAAATATGAAAATTTACTTTATAAATTTAATTACTTAACAAAACTCATAATTCTATCAAAACCCTAATTCTTATTTGAACGTTAATCATATTATTAATCTTAAACTTGTAATATATATTTAGGTGCTGGTAATGGATACTTTGGATCATCGTTTAATCTTTTATTATCATCTTGTAGTGCATATATCAATGTGAGTATTTCCATACCCCTTTTTCTTATTTTCACACTTTGGGGTGAAACATGTTAACTTATATTATTGCACTTGTAAACTTATTCGAGACTTGTAAACTTTATGGCAATTTATTTAAAGTTGTGGTTAGTTGAACTTTTGTGGTTACCATGTTATGGCATTATATGTACAATCATTAACTATTGCTAGCCCAGCGAAGTCATAGATCTATGGGACAGACAACCTATTTGGTGCTAAAGTCGATGTATTGCCGACTCCTAGGAGCCGTATGCTTGTGCACTAGGGAACCAAATACACTTAGCTGATCATATATATACTTTTAATGTATAAGACTTGTAAACTTTGTCGAGGTTTGATTGTTGCATTGTTCATAACATCCCTAATCACTTTATTCACTAACTTATGACTTGAATTGCCATCTTTTATATACTTATGTATTGAAAACTATGGAATGCTCACCAACATTTTTATGTTGACCTTTTATTTTTAACATGTTTCAGGTTACTCTTTGAAGCTTATCACACTTAGGATTGGACTTAGAGAAATAAACGAATGATCTGGATACTTTTATACTTGTATTCTGGATGTATCTTTATTTGAACATTTACTTGTATTGTTACAATTGAATCTTGATTAATATATTTGGAACTAATAATAGCTTATGTGGCTGTGAACAATCATAACTCTCACACCTCGACATTTCCGCCGTCAAGGTTGGGGTTTGACAATCATCATCATCATCATCATCATCATCATCATC
>JABSNV010000128.1:0-107792 GCA_024085815.1 Flaveria linearis | reverse complement strand
GAAGTCTCTGATAAAAAAGATACATTTTGTGTCAGTTAAAATCAAACAACCATAAGATATAACAACAATGGTAGTGAACATGAATGTAGAAGAATACAATACAAACTCACCATAAACTAGTAAAGATCAAACACATAATCTGGTTTTGAAACTTATCACAGCGAAACAAACATGACGATGGATTCTTTGAAGGATCAATATAGGAGTTGTAGGTTGTGAAATGGATGATTAAGAGTCATAACTTGTGAAGTCAATCGACAGATGATTGCATTATGTTTTAATGTTTTTACTTGACCACCCCCACCTTTCCTAATCAAGCATAAAGGTCCCTCGTGATATTATTTTAATGTTTTTGTCCTTTAATTTATATTTATTAATGTAAATGTACTAATGTGATGGGTAAAGAATCATAATGTAAATGTTAGTCACTAGAAAGTCGCGATGGAATTTCGATTATAGTGTTGGTGTTTGTTTTTAGGACTTGGAATCCTAAATCTCTAGGTTAATAATAAAAATAAAACATAAGAATGAATTATTGGACTTTTAACTCATTAAAAATTATAAAAACTTAATAATCTAAATGAAAACTACCCTAGTTGTATCTGGTGTATGCTTCCAGTCAAATGACAAGGGTTCTAACCTCTTTTGAAATAATGGATTAGTTTAGGTGGTGTAGATTAAAAAAAAAAAAAAAAAAAAGGATAGAGTAGGGCCCGTAAAAATATTTAGAAACCGTAGAACTTAGGGGGTGTTTATTTTTTGAAAAACCTCTTCCCCACCTCTTCATCTGCGCGCTCGCAGACGCGGGAATAGGTTTTTACTTCGCAGACTGTTTGTTTTTTTGAAGACGTTTCATTAAAAAACGTCTTCCTCACCTCTGCACGGAGAAGAGGTGGAACAATATCTTCACAACCTCTTCTAACCTCGTCTGAAGCTTCATTTGAGCCCTAACACTCTCTTCCCCACATACCCACCTCCCCCACTCCCCTTCACAACCGTCTCCACCTCACCACCGTTGCCACCTCGCCAACGTCGCCACCTCGCCACCGTCGCCACCTCGCCACCGTCGCCATCTCCCCTCACTAAATTTGTTTGCTGCCTTTATTTGACTAAATTTAGTGTTATGGTTTTAAATGGCAACAACAAACATATATTTAGAAAAAAAATCAAGTTAAATTAATTAAATGTCTCTCATATGAGCGGCACATGGGACTCTTACAAATTCAAGATGGGTTAATGGACGTTGATGAAAATACATCTATATTAAGTGATCTGTTATTGAACAGTAATATTGTTGATTAAAAAATAATAATACTTTTTATTAATAATAGTTAAAGAATAATAGTATTGTTTAATAATAATAGTTTTTTTAAAGTTTTGAGTCTATTCAAGTACAATTTTGACTTAAAAAGACTAATTATATTAGGTACGTGTCGGTACGAGTTGGTCAAATATAAATGTTTTTATGCATTTCATTCGATGGTATGACTTCAAGTTCATCTATGTTTCAATGAAAATTTAGTTAAAAATGAATCGGGATGATTGTACCTATGTAATTTTATAGTATATTTAATTGGACTACGTTTTAATACGTTTTGTTTGAAAAAGAAGTGGTTCAATATAATATGTTTTCATTCAAAGAATAAATTCAAGTCACTTTAGGGTTCGACATAAATTTAATCTGAAAATAAGTTCGATCGATTGTTAGTCTATACTTTATCACGTTACGTACGATGTCGTCGTAACGCGCGATAGAAAAAAACTAGTTATTATTTAATTGAAACTATTGGATATAAATAGTTATTTTTAAACTTTTGTATGAAAACATTTAATTTGAAGAAACCTTAAGGATGAAAATAGTACTTTACTCTAATTTAAAAAATTAGAATTACTTAAATAATTCCCAAAACGAAATCTAGTTCAAAGATGTACTTCTAAAACAAAACATTTGCTTTTTCTCTTAGTATTTCTTTTATTTTTACATTATGAAGTTGGTATCTTCAGATCTTATAAATCTTTCAAATTATTCCAAACACAAACACAATCAGTAAATAGTGGAACATGTGGGCCATATTAAACATAAGTAAATCGAAACAAGTATAAACCACTTATGTTTTGAGGTTTTTAGTAAGTGGTTTTTTAGAGAGAGAGATAAAGTGGTTTTATACAACATTCCTCATATAGAAGACGACTAACTGCATCTCCACCAAGAAACCAGGAAAAAGATTACTTGCTTCCATCGGTATACAAAGTAATAATTTACTGAAGATCTCTGATCCTATTTTTGTCTGTTATAATACACATTTGTGTTAAAGTAATAGTTTATCTTTGATGTTTGACTCTTATTTGTATATGATTTGTAGCTGTTGAATCATGAGTTGGTTGATGGATCTATATTAGTGTGAATTGATGTGGTTGTTGTTAATTAGGGATCGATTGATCGATCGATATGGGAGGGGGAAGATCGTGATAAGGCGGATTGACAATTCAACGAGCAGGCAAGTGACGTTTTCTAAGAGGAGGAACGGGCTGTTGAAGAAGGCGAAGGAGCTCGCGATCCTATGTGATGCCGAGGTTGGAGTTGTGATCTTCTCTAGCACTGGAAAACTTCATGAGTACTCAAGTAGCAGGTCAGTTTGGTTACATCTAATTTAAGCCCTAATTATTTCATTTTGGTTATATCAATCTATATTGCTTATTGATCCTTTTATGTGTTTATATATCGTTTATCATTGTATGTTTTGTTTTCTACTTTTTGGTTAGTATGTGCTGCTTGATCAATTATTACGAGTGTGCGCTTCTTGTGGTTTAGTGTATGTTGATTGCCCTGCTAGGCATTGTGTTCTCTTTTGATTTTATCCTATTCTGTGCATTGAGCCACGGTTCTCGCTGTAAGTAGTCTCTTTATTATCTGAGATAAATGTAAGGTTTGATTACATCCCATCCTTGATCACCCCGTTAGTAACTTTGTTATGGATGAAATGTATTAGTATGGTTATGATTATTTTATTATATAAATATATAATGACTCAAAGACATATAAATGATTTAACTTATAAGGATAGTAATGATGCTATTATAATGAAACAGTGAATACGGTGAAAAAGACTAGGTAAGAACATGAACATATGTACTTACAAATTACAAGTGTTACAAAATAAGATGAAGTGAATATCAATATCCGAGTCATTATGTTTACGATAAAAATGACATAAAACATATATTAAATTTAAAGATATGGGTTTGCTTTTGTATTTATGTTTGAATATTCTTAATTTATGCTTACTGCCCAATTGATATTAGTTCATGTGGTATATTCGACCACCAGTGATTAGTTTGGAAAGTACAACTATATAATTTCAAGGTAATTAAATATATCTTAGTTACCTCTTATTACACCTATATACACCTACACGCTTCGAAATATAACAGCAATAATTAATTAACTAACTTACAACTAGAGAATTACATCTAGAGCACTAGTTCCACTGGTTCAAAGTTGAACCATCATATTTATTGATATGTTTTATCTTCATTCTTATATGCATTTGTGCCAAAAGATCGAGATCATCATTAACATCATCAAGGGTCTCCTAAATAGACACCAACTTCTCCTGCCCCACCTAGTGTATTAATCTTAGAAAGTTTGCGAATTTATGAATTTAAACAACCGGATAGTAATATAAGAATTATATCAAACGTACTAAAATACAACATTTGGAGGCATGTAAATCTCTTGTTTGAGTCGCGACGTGGGCCCTCCAGTCTCACATCTACTATAAGTTTAACATAATCCAAAGGGAAATCTGCATAGATGGGTAATGCATTTTGAAAGTAAGGTTCTAAATGGGGTCATGGAATATATTTTTGGACAATAAATTAAAAGATTAGTGTACTATATTCTAAAGTGTCAAAAAGGGTACACACAATGAAATGTAATTAAGAAGGAAGTGAACAAGTTTATCTATATGTGGGAAGATTTGTTTTGAGTTGCAAACATATGGCATAGATAAAATGACATGGAGTCATATATAAACCTCACAAAATCCAAAAGTAAAAAATATTATCAACTATTCTTTCAACTCTCCAACCATTCTTCGATCACGTACCATTCCATCCACCATCAACCGTTGTCCTCCCTTACAATCCCCATTCTCGATCCTCGTGTGATTGAGCACACTATCGCATCCTCTTCTCCATCCCCTCCTCGCTCTTTCTTCCAATCTTCATACTACCTTCACCTTCTTGCAATTGAGAAAGTCCTTGTCTACCTCACCATGGTCCTTCCTACGATAAAACATTCCATCTAAACATTAGAACAAGATTTGAAGATTGTGTAGGCTGTGATTGTTTGTTTTTTGTGTGTGTCAACTAAATTTGGAGGTTGTACTATATTAGAGTTTTGACTTTAGTATATGCTCTTTTTGAACTTAGGGTTTTTTATTTCTGCTTTGTTTAGGTTTTAGATATTGAATTTTAGGTTTGACTCCATATTATTTATATTTGTTCAGCTTCCTCAGTTCTGAATTTCAACATGCGTTAGGCTCTTGTTATTTTTTAGTTTATCAATGAGGATGGAGAATATTGTGTTATAGTACTTATTATGGTGGTTGTAGTAATTGCATATTAATAACAACTAAAATGAATGATTAGAGTATAAATGAATATGCTAAATTACAAATAAAAAGATGTGTAACTATTAATTAAATTAAATTGTATTTATAATTGCAATAATATGCTGACAGCTTAAGTGAATAACCCTAACCGCCCTAATATAAATCTAATTTCAGTGATTAAATCTAATTTCAGACGCTATTAGATTTTAAAACTTGATAATAAAATATAATTTAAAATATGTTTCATCATTCGTTATATTCCATCACATGGCTCATCAACAATTGATCTTCTGTTGTTATAAGAGAGTTTGAAAACCTAATTCTTCTGCTCTAGTTCATCGACCATGATAGTACTATAATTAACGTCTTGTCAAGCTTAATGTTTTAACACTACAAGAAATGTTAACATTAGCGGCGACGCCAATAGCGATGACAGGAATCATTAGCGGCGACAGGGATCATTAGCGGTGACAGTTAATAGCGGCGACAGTATGAAACGAAAATTGTAATGCGATCAGGTAAGAGCTTTACTAAGATTGTGGACAAGTCCCTACATCAGCCAACAAACCTATTGTAACCTCTTCGCTAACCCTAAACCATCATATATTTGATTCAGAGAAACAATCTAGGTTTATTAAAGGAGAATGCTTTCATTGCGAGGAGAAATATGGTCTAGTAATCATTGTAAGAAGTAAATTTAGCATTTGTTGGCCTATGATGAAGTTTGTTGTGCTGATGATAAAGCAACAAAAGAAAACATAATTGCTCATGAGCAGTTAGCAGAAATCAACCTTCACGCGCTGCTGGTAAGTCACCGACTCTAATGATGACTCTTTACAGCGTCATTCACTCCTCCAAGTTTTTGGTTCTAGCCGATAGCGGTCAAACAATAACTATATTGTTAATATACTTGTTAGAAAAGTTAATCTTACAACAAAAAACGTGGCCCCTTTTGATGTACAAATTGTCATAGAGATGTCATTTAATAGAACCATGTTTGAAAGGATTTTACATTGCAACTTGATGATCTTCAAATCCTACAAAACTTATACCCATTCTCTTTTGTGGTGGGATGTGGGGGGAAGGGGTGCTGATGTGGGACATTTAAGATTGGCCGCTTAATTAAAGTTCAGGCAAAACAAGTAAAATATTTTTGGTCTTCGCCGTTAACAGTAACAAACACATGCTGCAAAGAATGCAATGGGGCATTCAAAACTACACTACTATCAACCACATCACATTGACCCTTTAAGGAAAATTTGATCGAAGATACATGCCTATTTTCTCAAACCTTCCTTGAGGATAAGTCGTTTCTTGGAGCCAAAGTACTTATACATAACCATGGGTCGACCAATAGTTGTGCGGTAGATCTAGCTCATGTAGCTTTAAATCAGTCAAAACAGTCAAATTTAATCATGTTAATTAGTAAGTATGGAGATCATGGGGTAGAGGTTAGCAGAGGCAGTTGGTTAGCACTTTGTTTTATCTTTATATGTTTAATGTTTAGATTAGGGTATCGAGCATTATTATTGGAAGGTCCTTTGTAATTGGGGTCTTACCCTGCTAGAAGTGGGTTGTTTCAGTTGTTTTTTGATAATCAAATCATTTGATTTCCAATACCTACCAAAAGGTTTTAACTCTATTTCTTATCAAGGACATAAGTAGCAAAATATTGCCATGTGGTATGTTTGACACTTCAATTTGTTCGGTGAATCAAAAAACTATATAAATATATTCAAATACTTGGGTGCTTTAAATCAGTCTTGTACTTAGGGCTAGCATAACAGATTAGACAGGATATGATAAGACATACGATAATCTGACATATTAGACAGGAACATGACACGATAACTTAGTGTGTCATTTTTTTCAAACTCGGTTACAAACCTGTTAAGAATCTTGTAACACGAAATGAGTAGTTTAGGGACTTGTTTAGAAACACATGTAATATCCCATATTTAGGAACCTATTTAGGAACCTAGTAAGTCAATTACGGTGGATATGGGCTACTGTCAGTTACGGTGATGGCGAGTTGGTGGTTGTGGGTTGTGGATTCGACTGAGCAGCCGAGTAACATGTTAAACAAGGGAGATGCTAAAGATGCGATTTGAGATCGAGTGGTCAAGTATCTGATTGAACCCTAGGATTCAAGCTGGTGATTGCGAGTTGTGGTCAATCGAGCAGCCCGACAACAGATTAAATAAGGGAGATTCTGCAGATGAGATCGATAGTTGTGGAAGTGTGGACCATGGAGTGGTGGTAATGGGTATGAGGGTATCGAATGGTATAGGGTAAAGAGAAGTAGGGTTTCCTTCTTAATATTATGTATATTTAATTATCTTTAAAATAAAACTATAATCAAATTTCTTAATGGGCCTTAATAGGTTAACATGTAATTAACAAATTTTATCATGCCTTAACATGTCAATATGTATAAGACAGAAACATGTTAATTTCTTGTTTCGTCTTATCATGCCTACTCAAAACCAGTTTTTATATATTCAATTTCATGTCAAATATAATCGTTTCATGTCAAATAATTGTTTTGATCAGAGTCATAAACAAAAACAAACATTACAATATCCAGATCAATGTGATTTCATGCAAACCTTTCTCGTATTTAAAATTTATGATTTTGATCTATTAACAAATTTAGCCTAACCTCCGTACGTTCACTGATAGAGTTAGTTATTTTAATCAAAATACAAAACCCAAGTGCGCTATAAATCTTATTCATATCTTAAGAAACATGAATCGTTGAGATATATATGATGAGCACACTATCAATTCGTCATCTTGCACCCACAAGTGTGTTCTAAACATTCTAATCACATGACTCGGGATTATATTGGAGGGGCATGCTACTCGATCACCAAACAATTACACACATTATGTGTTGACTTTTCAAACTGATTGAAACTTTTCTTGAATCTAGATTACTGTAGCGTGGTCATTCCGCTAGTGGTTCACTCTTTTACATTTAATATCATCATATTTGTCCCTTCTACCTTTCAAAACTATTATTATAGGTCATAATGATTAAGTTGTTAATTAATTCTATATAAGTAATATAAAGCACTCTACCGTCAACATTAGCATGACATTGGCTACTTGTTCACAATTTGCAACTATTTCATAAAATAAGTTTCTTTTAGCATTATGGTCATTGATCATCAATATATCACTAAGCATATCTAGATTTGTGGTCACTTATCACCAATATTTAAGTTTGTCTAGCTTTGCAGTTATTCTCTTTGATCATTAAACATTGTAAGAAAGACAAATATAAGTGTTTCCACAAGAACTTTAAGCATGTATTAGGAGTGAGATCATGTTTTCTACCAATAAATCATCACATTCAGTTTTACATGAATTTATTAAATGACTTGATGACAATAAACATCAAACAATGGTTTTGATGCATATACAATAGTTTCTCATATTTTCCACTTTGGTTCACTTCATTCCAAACTTCGAATTACAAATCCTATCTGGTTATATAATATGAGTGAAAGAGAACTTCATTATTATCAAATTAAGGACAGATAACTCTAATGATCGAAATTAATATGTGAAGTGCTAAAAATGCGAGATAAAGTGAGAAAACATGTCCATAACTAAAAAAACACATCATTGAAATGAATTAATGATATGATTTTTGATTGGGTATGACATCTCTTAACAAAATTACAGTGAATAGAATGGCATTAGGTTATACTTAACATTGGATACTTTAAGTTTAACTGAATTTAATATTTTAGATGTTAGAATCACTCGTAACAATCTGTTTGTAAACAAATGGGCAGGTCGGCGGGCGGCTGGGCGTATATATGTATGTGTGTGTATGCAAGTGTATGTTTACACCTATGCATGTGTATACACACATACATACACATCCATGTATATATATGTATATATAGACATGCATGTATATATTTATATATCTAGCTGTATGTATTCATGCGTGTACATGTCTGTATCTAGTTGTATATATACATGCATGTGTATCTCTAGGTATGTATCGGTGTGTGTGTGTATGCATGTCTGTGTATGTGGGTGTATGCATGTACATGTATGCATGTATGTGTATGTATGTAGATGATTTACATTTATATATGTGTGTGAATGTAGGTACCATTGTGTGTATGTATGTGTATGTATGCATTTCCGGTAGCACATGTTCAGTACAAAATCAATTTAAGCAAAGAACCAAGACCATGTATGATATCAGACCACATATTATACCTTAATGGGAGTAAATTATGCGGTTACTTATGTAGATCAAGTTAAAAACATGTATGTGGACGTGTCTCGATCTTTTGTTTCAAACTTGTGACAAATTATGTAACTTTTAGCAGCATGAAGTCGGTGATCGAACGATATAGAAGATGTAAAGAGGAGGAACATCATGTGGTGAATACAAACAATGAGATAAAGGTAATCTTCAAGACCAACTTATCATACTTCTGACTTGTCAATTAGATAGTTTGCTACCAAATCTAAAGATTCGAGTCTAGTCATTGAATCATGAGATGTAGAGATATAAGGAGTTCATATGTATTCCACTTTCAGTTGAAAAAAATGGAAGTAATGCTGGACATCTAGTTATGATATAAGGTCAGGAGGTCCAAACCTGCCAACAATAAGAAGCGAATGCTTGAAAAGAGCCTCAGGGTGGCAACCCGCTCCGAAAATTTACTTTGCAAAATCAATATTCTACATTAAGGAAATCAAACAGCATCAAAAATACAATTATACAAGAGGCTATATTTAGAATATGTACCATGTGATTAAAAGTTGAAATTGCAACATTAGTGCAGAAGCATTGTTCTTATCTAGTCCCACATATACAATATATACATAAAATATCGACACATATATAACCATACAAGAGGCTATATAATAATATAGATATATACCCAAATCCATGCATGATGATCATGTAATAAATCAACTGCCTAAAAATAACTTGTTGCTCTAGTACTCCATATTTGTCCCTCTACATAATTACTTTGTTACTGGAAACCCCAACCTGATTTAGTCGATGAGGGATTGCTTGTGAACTCAGGTGATGAGCGTAGGGCTAGAAGAAACAACATACAACCGACCTGTTCTAGTCTTCTTATATCTGCCCATTCCATCATTTCCTTATTTTATATATGCAAAATTAAACCCATAAGGATTAACACCTTAGCCTGGCCTACAAGCTTCTATTAAAAGTTCAAATTAACCTAAAATCAACTCTTTGAATCTAAAATTCCAGATCCAGAATAAACTTACAGTTCTGATCTGATGTTAATTGTTAATACACAAGCTTATTTTAAAGCTTGAGCAAATAAGTAGAGTGCCAAAAGAGGTGACTATGTGTATCCTTAAGGTGAACACGCCAGGCGTTTACTAGTTAGGGACTGTTTGGCAACATCTGATTGAATAAGTGCTGAATGAATAAGAGGGTCTGAACCAGTAAGAGGTCTGAACCAGTAAGAGCTCTGAACCAATAAGTGTGTTTGGTATAAATTTTCTTATAATATTCACTTTCTGACTTTCACTATCATTTTCTTAAAATATTCCACCGCTCCACCGCCTGATATCAACCATCCACCATCCTTCCCCAAATTTCAACACACACATCCCCATCTACACTCTCATAAACCAACAAATTATATAAACAATTACAGCTTACAAGCACAAATCTCACATTTTTAATAATATTTTTACCTCAATCTTCATCTTCTTGATTCAAGAAACCACAAACTCCAACTTACAGAATCTAGATCTAGGGTTTCATACCGCTAATCAAGCTGCTGATTGAAGATTGAAGTCACCACCGCAAGCACCACCGCCCTCACCACCACCCTCGTCGGTCGCCGACCACCATGCCACAGACCACCACCCGTCGCAGGTCGCCGATCTGAAACATCGCAGGTCGCCGACCACTACCCGTCGCCGACCACCATGCCACAGACCACCACCCGTCGCCGACAGATCGGAGACCCCCGCAAGCTCATGTCTGACTCGGGTTAGATGCAAGCTCATGTCTGATTGAATAAGAGGTTCGGTCAGAGCTCTTTCTCATTAAGAGGTATCTAACCAAACGCACTGATCTGACCCATGTCTGACCGAGTCAGACATTAAGGTCTGACCAGCCTCATTAAGAGGCAAACAAACAGCCCCTTAGTTAGGAAGCAGTAGGAAAAATATGAGGAACCATTCACCCTTTCACATGTTGAAGTTAACTTCAATAGGCTTTCACTTCTGTAGCTCTTCCTGACTAAACTTCTATTTCAACCAAAGAAATCAGGAACAGGAAGTTACAAAAGAAACCATGGACGACACCCTCCCTCCTAATTTGTATTATTTAATTATCTTTATCAATAGAAAGTAGTTATGTTACTGATGACCACATCATGCTCTTAAAGGTTAACGAAAGTGATGTGATGATGTTAAAGAGAGTGTCAGGCCGTATGCCAGGCCCCTTAGGGACGGCACCCACCCCCCTAACGTTGAGTACATAAGCATGACCTTAGTTCATAATGAATTGTAAGCAAGAAATGTTGACCTATAGGATTAATGGACATCTATTAAGATCTGAGCATTAGAAATGATTTGAGAAAAAAACATCTGAAACCTTGGATGTTAGAACTAGGTCCCTCAAACTATCACAATAAAAATCCCATCTAATCTGCTCATTTTATGTTAATTTTGGCCAGTCTCTACTCCTCTTCCCCTCCATTCAGAGGGTTTCCACATTCTTTACAGGTGCCATCATAAATTTAAAGGTATACAGACAACATAAAATTTTATAGCATTTCACATCCCAAAATATAATAAGCTAAGGTATGTAAAAGGGAAAACAAGTCAATATTTTCTTTATGAAATGTCATGAAGAACGCTCTTCATTGTATAAGTAACACATATGAAAACAAGTCAATATTTTTTTTACGAAATTTCGGATATAGATACAGATAACGATTTAAATATCTTCACTTCTTTTTTCTTTTTTTTGCAATAATTAGATATATGATATTATAAAAATAATCAAAAAACAACACACATAAAAAGTTTTAATATACACTAACAAGTCCCAACAAAAAAAAAGTTTGAATATTTTAGAAAATAACAAAAAGTGTTTTAAGTTTTTGGATAATTTTAAAAATATCTTTTGTTATAGTTTTTAAAGTGTTAAAGCTTTTTTACTTGGTTGGAACTTGTTACTGTATATTGAAACTTTTATTAATATGTGTTGTTTTTACACTAGTTTTATAATTACAATTATCTAATTATTCCAAAAAACAAAGAAGAAATTCAGATGTCCAATCGTTATCCGTATCCATATACAAAATTTCGGATATTTGAATTTTAGATATCCGAAATTTCAGATACGGATACGGATAGTGATTTCAACATTGGCAGAGGATAGTGGAGCCCCCCCCCCCTCTTTTTCCGTCGATAGTGTTAAATTTCAATCCGGTAGTATACATTTTTTACCCGGTAGCGTAAATTTTTATATAAATATCAAGTTCGCCCCCCTAAAAAAATTAATTTCGCCTTCGCCCCCTACGGGAATGTTCAAGTTTCGCCACTAGATTTCAACTATCCGAAAATTTCAGATCTTCAACCTTGAACACTCTAACATGAAGGCGACGGGACTAAAGCGACGTGATTCTATTTTTGACTCATTGTAGGCATGTAATATATACAAATGCTCTCATTTGAGTAGCACATGCTCGACTTAAACGTGAATTTGGATGGAGGTTCGTTTAAATGACGATAGATGTACAAATTATTTTAAAAAGGATATTCCATGTAATTATTAAAATTAAAGGTTATAATGCAATCTTATATATTAATAAAGGACATAATTTGTAATTATATAAATGAATCTAGTTCCATATTGATCATACTTAGGGTGAAGGCATTTAACTTTAAAATGTACATGGAAAAAGGGATCGTAATTTAGAATACACCAACTATACAACTATGCATGATTCCTGTTGAAAAATAGCACCACGATTTTTTCTACAGAAACACTTTTAGGACAACTATTAATTCTAATGCACTTTCTTTTCTTTTCAAAACCAGAGGAATTGGGATGCTATTCTTCTAGCCATAGATTCAACATTGTCTTAAAAATGTAAATACATGATTCTAGACCCTAAACTCAATGGTGTGTCGGCTGCTGCTTGTTTGTTGCAATGGTATAAAACCATGGTTTAAGGCCCCAATTCTATTAAAGTTGTTCCATACGTCCAAATGTTGCAATGGTACCTGATTCTATTATATTTATTTACAAAAGAGTTCGAAAAGATGCTTAAGGCTGTGTTACTCTGGTTTTATACCATTTTCAAAACGTGAACAAGGAGACAATGAAATTGAAAAAACATTGAATCGGGGTCTTGAATCACAGATTTGCAATTTTCAAACAACAAGGAATCTGCGGTTAGCAATAACCCTGGTTACTAACTTACTATAGTTTTAGAAAACAAAAAAAAGGCATTAATAATGTTTTGAAAATACAATAGTTAAAAGAAAAAAGAATCACTCACATTAATAACTAATATAATAAAGAGGGAAGCCTTACATATATCAAGAAGAAGACTTAATTTCAGATCCAAATTATTCTTTAAAACTATCATAATAAAACAAAGTACAAAAACTAGAATGAAAAAATAACCAGTCATAATGTTCCCTTTGTTTTCAAAAGCTAGAAAGACTCCAAGCTTCTCTTATGAATTTGTTTATCAAAAATCTAGCATATGAGCTAATATTATATGAATAATTATTATTTCGACTAGTCATGATCAGTAAACTGACATAAATTTCACTACTTAATATATACAGTTTTGGCAAACAGAGGCTACAAAGTTGAAGCAACAACTACAGAAACTACAAGAGAGTCATAGGTAAGCTTCTATCAGATCCTCCTAAGTGCCTTTCTCTTTTTTAATGTTTGGGTAAGTGTCATTTTGCTAACTGTTATTTAAATCAAGGTATATTACACCAAAAAGGTTCTATATATCTCTTCTAGAATGTGAGTGGACCTTAATATGAAATACTAGGATATAAACCCGTCTATTTTTTTAATTTTACTTTTAAATTGCTAAATGAGTTTAGACGGGAAAACTTTTGTGAGATGAAAACTGGTGATGACACGTGTGCATAAGTGTAATCATTTATTAAGATTAGATATAGAGTTTACTATTAGCATAAAACGATCAGCATAAATCTTATTAAAAGATGGTGTGAAACTACATATTCCTAAGTTCTTCATTTTTTGATAATAACTACCTTACTATTTTATTATCAAATTGTACAGACTATCACTAAATCATACCATCATGGCATCATCAATCTTAGTCTCTAGATGCCTCGTATATCAAGTTGACAAATCAATTAAAGAAATAATCTAATATCTCCTGATAAAGAGGTTGTAATTAAGAAATAATCTAACATCTCCTGATAAAGAGATTGTAATTAAGGATGAGTTTTGAGAATATGTAATAACTAAACATTTAAATTGCACAAGATAAAGAAAATCCCTCTCCCACCCATGGGCTATACTTGAAACATAGTTTTTGAAGACGGTTTGAGTACTTGGCTAAATATCTAAACTACCTTGTTATGAGACAAAAAGAGAAATGTTTTGGACCCTAATCAATACCGCCATATTTTTTGTGAGGATGAAATAGGAAAATTAAGCATATCAAATAATTGTTTTGACAAACGAAATTGAGGTAAATTTGACAACTAGGCATATGATGGGCGAAGAGCTCTCTCGTTTAAGTGCCAGAGATTTACATGGTTTGGAGAACCAACTTGAAATGAGTCTTCAAGGTATCCGTAAAAAAAAGGTTTGAAGCTCCTTCCTCTAATGATATACATATTAAATAGTTGTTAATATTTTAGAAATAAGTGAATTATGGTGATTATCTAATTTGCAGGAGCAAATTCTCTTTGATGAAATCGACGAACTAAACCAGAAGGTCAATCTTTTACCTATTGAAACTGATAAGATCCTACTTGGTAGAGGGAATACCTTCACGTAAATAAACTTACTTCGCTTGTTTGCAGGGAAAGTTCATTCACCAACAAAATATGGAACTGCATAAAAAATTAAATCAATTTCGTGAAGAAAATATGGAACTGTATAAGCAGGTGTTTGCAAATAAATACTACAAAAATCTTGAACCATAATTCAAAATAATATTTAATATTTCAGCTAAGAAGTCCTCTATCTCAGGTTTATGGAACGAGTAATGTAAATGCAACAAACATGAATGTGAAGAAGGCTTTAAGCACACCAGAGGATCCACATGCCCCTATCCAACTCCAGCTTTCCATGCCAGAGCAACAAGATGCCACTGAATCACAAATTCAATCTACAAATTTAGTGTAATGCATCATTCGTATTTGATTGAGCTTAATAGTTTTAATCTTCTTTCTGATATATTGATCAAACAATGACTTTTTTTACTTATTTCTGCAGATTACATTTACATTAGAGGCAAGATGTATCAACTGTTGCTGATCCTTCTTGATAATGAGCCCGCCTAGTTTTTAAAGTTCATTTCATGTTAAGGGCAACCACAGACAAATCAGAACAAAGAATCTATGCACATAATTAATTGGAACAAAATTGGCACATGGGACGTGACCAGAAAGACCAGCTGCCAAGATAATGTCCAAAATAATAATAATAAAACAGATTTGTGAAGAATTGGATGAGTAGATGTTATTTAGTTCCTTTAATGCGTGCAATTAGGACTTCTCATAAATACTCCACAATAAGAAATGTAATAGTTATCTGTTTGAATACCATACAATACTGCTACCAAAAGAATAAACGTGCAAGGGAATATCAATTGGTAAAAAAAATACTCGAAGTAGCATCACAGATAACATGGCATGCCGAGTCATTTTCTTCTGGTATTATGTAGATCTTACAAATATTAACAAGGGGATCAAAGGAATAATTAAAGGTACATGGACCCCTAGATACAAAACCTTAGCTAATTAAGTATTGGATGTGAAAAGAATGATACTCATATTAGCATATGAGCAAGCAGACAGGACTTGCCAATTTTCAAAAAACGTTTATCATACGAAATGCTTCAGTAAATATTTATTAGACAAAGTTTTCAGCTAATAAGATCAAGAGAGAAGTCGATGAAACATTCTAGACAAAAGTGCATTTCATTTTCTTTATTCACAGTCTAGTAAATTAATCTGATTCAAAATTAAACATTTACTTGCTATTAAAATATGCACATTATTACAACTTAAAGTGAGCATGACTAGAATTGTGGGATGATAAATCAATAGGTTATCCAGAACAAAAAGTTTAAATGTTGCCACAATTTCACCATTTAAAAATGATACAAGAAATAGATGCATATACTATCAGGTTGATGCTTCGATGTTCAAACTTTACAATGTAGTTTTGAGTAACAACAATTAACAGCAAAATAATCTGATTACAAATCCAAGAAACAATAATAAATTAAACTAAGTGCATGTCATATCAGTACAGGAAAAACAACTTCAGAAAATAGAATACCTTAAAAGTTGATATAATAATATATCGTTCAAATGAAAAGGTGGACTCTTTTCTTTCAGCAGAGCAAGTATATAATTATACTAATATCATGTGATGCATGATCAAATCAGAACTTGCTCACAAGTCCCAACTCTGGTTTCTTCACAAAAAATTCTTCTTTTGCAAAAACACATGTCCATTCTTTTGAAACAAAGGCACCACTTCCAATTCAGTTTCGATATACAAATATAATTTAAAATTATTATGACATGTGAAGGAAAAAGAATAAGTAGAAAAGTTTGAAATACTCTCGTGAAAAAACATTCAAAATTTTAGTTTGATGTGATTAGTCCAGACCAGAATAAATATACATCTAATTTAGTTAGCTGATACCCATAAATAATAAATAACAGATATCTTTGGTAATCTCTTTTATTTGTGTTTAAGTCATGGGTTGTTTCCTAGGAAACTACACACTGATACCATTCCCATACTATACCAAATCCAATGTCCAAAATCATGCATCATTATCATTCTAAACAGTCAGTGTCCGATTCATAATGTAAACAAGTATCAGCAGATACAAATCATGATGTCGATGATAGAAACAATGTAATTTTATTTATAATAAAGAAACCACTAAACACACAAGTCTTCTTGCTTCCCAAAGACGAAGCCTTACATATATATGCTCAATCCAATATTGGTATCAATTATCAAATCAGGTATGACATCTAATATCTCCTAGCTCCTATCATAGAGGGCATTTAGTATGAAAATACTAATATTGTTATTTTAACTAGTTAACCATACACATATGCGCCGAGTCCTATGCATGAATCTAATATTACTCCCTCATCCAAAAATACACCTTGACCTCAAGGTGAACATCTAGGAATTGATAGTGTATTAGTGTCTTTGTCTCCAGCATCCTAGAACCAACTTTTCTAACTATGTCCACTGACATTAGTTTTCTCTTCTTCCACACTGCCTTTTAAGACAAAGTGTACTAGAAAGGCTCAAGAGGCGCAACAATGCTCTACTTAGAACTTCTCATTTCATTCAAAGCACAGCCCGTGACTCTCTTCCCCAGTAAATCGACCTTTGTCATCTTTTCTATCATCAGTTCCTAGTCAGGTATGTTGGAATTAATCTTGTTATCAAATGAATATAGTTATTATATATATATTAAGTCGGGTCTTGATGTAAATATAGTATGTATGGGTCAAATAGGTAAGTTAGTTAAAGGCAGTTATTGGCGCCAAAATAAACCGCCAATAACTACCTATTAACCGCCATATAAGACATGTATATATACCCTGTAGTCGAACATATCAATGAATAATAATATATGAAGTTTCTGTTGAAATTCTCCCTCTTCGTATCGTGTGTGTGTGCAGTGAGTTTTACTTAAGAATCAATTTAGTGATCTTTCTAGATCCCTCAATTGGTATCAGAGCGTTACGCTCTTGGGAAGAAGGAAACCTGTGTAAAATTGTTCGTTGTCAAGAATCGAAGAATGGAGAATCAATATGTGGTCGGAGGGGTTGATGGTGTTGATGTTTCGGTGATGAATCCAGTGCTGCGGTTCGGTCAGAAGGACCAGGATGAATCGAGCAAGTGCGGTCGAGGAGACAGTGAGGATTCGAGTGTGGAAACATTACGCATCGAAGTAAATGACTTCACGATTGATCATGCTGTTCAAGTGGAAGACAGGCTTAATTTGGAAACAAGAAAATTCAGAAACTTGGCAAAGGGAAGATATGGAAGGAAGTCAATTCGACATCATACTTGCCCATATTGCAATCGCCCTGGTAAGTTTAGACAGATTTGCAACAGAATTCAATTCTCAGAATTCTTGGTAAGAGGGACTGAAAATGGGAATTAGAATGATATCTGGTATGTTAGTCTGTATCGAAAGAAGCATATGTGTGGAAATAAAAAACTCTTCAAACGGTTGAAAAAAGTCCTTTGGAATTGAGACTTATTTACCCGATTTTAAGAAAGCATACTTCTGAGGGAAAGGTCAAATAGAATTACTTGACAATGTGAAAACACATGTTATAGAATCAGTCTATTATATTCCCAAAATGAAAAGGAATGTTCTTAGTCTTGAACAATTGGCGTGTCAAGGATTCGAAGTAACATTCGAAGAACTATATGTTATATCTTCAAATCATTTGAAGACAGGATTGATTCGGAGTCTCAAGATGTTAGACAAAATTCTGATTATGATCCCACAATAAAATGGGAAGATGTTGAACATTTAGAAGAAAACGAAAGTGATGTTGGATCACTTTGATAAACTGGATTTAGAGAGATCAAAGAATGAAGAGAAAATTCAAGAGGGAAAAGGAAAAGAAGTTCTGGTTGAACAACAAGAGAAGGTAACGAGTATTGAAGAAATGAATACCTTCTTACACTTACTGAAAACCATGAATTTGGGCATAGTTCAAAAGGAAACCATTAAAGAAAAGTTCAAAGGAATGGTGAAATGGTTTGTGAAATATGTATTGAAGCAGCAAAGTATATTTCCACCAAAATCAATGGACAGATTGTAGACCTATATAACTTGTATATGGGAGTACAATTGAATGGAGGGAAGGCAGTGGTAAGCAAAAAGGAGTTCTGGCCGTTGATAGCAGCAGATTTAGTAATGAATTCGCAGAACCATATGAAACTTGTGATGATTTACAATGAGTACTTGGATATCATGGAATGGTACCACAAAGCTTCAAAGGAAAGGCAAAGCAAAGGAAGGATTGAAGAAGGTGAGAGCAGCAGCGAGAAAAGAGATCGAGACATAGAAGAATCACTGGAAGGGTTGCTGTCAACAAGAAAAGAAGGATGAATGAAGCCCGTGATCGGTCACCACCCGAAGGACCAAACAAGTGAAAAGGCAGATGACAAATATACATTTGATGATCAAGCTTAGGGGAGGCATTGTTGGAATTAATCTTGTCATCAAATGAATATAGTTATTATATATATATTAAGTCGGGTCTTGATGTAAATATAGTATGTATGGGTCAAATAGGTAAGTTAGATAAAGGCAGTTATTGGCGCCAAATAAACCGCCAATAACTAACTATTAACCGTCATATAAGAAATGTATATATACCCTGTAGTCGAACATATGAATGAATAATAATATATATGAAGTTTCTGTTGAAATTCTTTCCCTCTTCGTATCATGTGTGTGTGCAGTGAGTTTTACTTAAGAATCAATTTAGTGATCTTTCTAGATCCCTCAAGGTACTCAGGTTTGATGACATTAGTTCCTCTTAGTAGCCTTCAACGATTTTGTCTACAATTCTTTATGGTACAATCATAACAGCCTTCAACTCCTGTGACTTCAACAACCTCACTATGACACTGAAATGACATTATTAAACTAACCTACTTACCATTTCCCTTTCCCATCTATGTTAATCTGTTCATCATCTACAAGGGCGGTTAGGAAAGTTGTCACTGAATATAAACTTCTCATTGCCTTGATTTTAAAAGGCGTGAAGCACTCCTAAGCACTTATAGTCCTAGAAGCCAAGGCGCGAGGCAAAGATGCTAGCCTCACGTACGTGAGGCGCATGAAACTCAAAAGGACTTAATAAATTAATTCTAGATAATATGTTTCAACTTGTTGATTCTTTAATACCAAAAAATATGTTAAAAATGATGCATTCTATCACATTACCACCCTCTAAAGCTGACATCTTCAACTTCAAGAAATGATGCCCTCCATTGGAATGACGGGCATGCTCTACCTTCCAGCTTGATCAACTTTACATGTTGTGTTGTTTAGTCTAATATCCACTGAACATGCGTGCGAACTCTAAGCTTGTTGATGGTATCTCCATTATCGAAAAGAATGTGTCTAATCCATAATGATATTTTGATATATCTAGTTCTTAACTTACAAATACATCCGTTGTAATTGTAAAACCCTAACTTAAAAGCAATTGAAGAGACTAACTACTTTAGTCGGGAATATACGCCATTCTTAGACCAATCATGTATATTCTTGTGTTATATATTTTTTTGTGTATATTACTCTTATATATTTGTTTTATAGTAACGTGTGTCCTTAACTGTAGGCAAAACTTGTGGCCAATCTAATGGTTGTTGCCTCTAACGTTATCTAATGTAAGCCTCCACTAAAGCTAATTTAAATTAAGGTCCTTTTCTAGCCCCTTAGTTGTCTTAAAAATTGAGACTTATGTCCTATATGAGGCATGCTTTGACAACATCTGGCCCCCTAGATCTACTTATTGTTTCATAGTCTTATTAACTTCAGTAACACCTCTTCTTTGAGTTTTGGTTTTAAATTTTCATGATTTATGTAATTATACTCCATCGTAACAAACTATTAATCCATCCTATGCAAACTTGTTTAGCACCTTCAGCCTAACTTCACAAATTTCAACTCCGCGTTTTCTTTGAAGGTCCCCCTTTTTTATTACCAGCAATACCTCCATTTGATAGGAAATAAGGTACTTCTTGTTGAACCACAAACTAGAACACAGAACCTGACCAAATGCACACATAACTCCCTCAAGGTCAAAACAAGTAATACTGGTAACCAATCAAAACTTGAATTGTTTAGGTTTTTCATATATTTCAAATCAGAGATTACATCCAAATATATAGAGAAACTAATTACACTTTAGTACCCTAAACAATATTAAATATGCTAAGTACCAGACTGACATAGTCTAACATTCCCCCACAAGTTTAGGGTGGGGAGCGACCTGCAACTTGGATCTTAGAAACTCGAATTTTTGAGAGGATAAAGGCTTCGTAAAGATATCAGCTATTTGATCGTCTGTGGAGATGAACTTGACATTTAGTTTCCCTTGAGTAACTCGTTCACAAACAAAGTGATAATCAACTTCAACATGCTTTGTGCGAGCATGAAATACAGGATTAGTTGTGAGATAGGTTGCGCCAAGATTATCACACCAAAGCGTTGGTGCCATGCTATCGAGACTGAGTTCACGAAGGAGAGACTTCAACCAAATCAATTTAGCCACAGTGTCAGCAACGGCCTTATACTCAGACTCTGTTGAAGATCGAGATACAGTTCGTTGTTTGCGGGCAGGCCATGAAATAAGATTCGAGCCTAAGTAGATAGCATATCCCCCCGTGGATCGACGATCAATTGGACAACCGACCCAGTCAGAGTCTGAGAATGCCCGATTGGGAGCCTAATGAGAGTCAGAAAAGGCTTGAAGCCGATAGCCCGTGTTATGATGAATCCATAGCCCGTGATTGATTGTGCCCTGTAAGTATCGAAGGATACGTTTGACACCAGACGAATGGTTTTCAGTGGGAGCATGCATGAACTAGCAGACCTTGTTAACAGCAAAGGCAATGTCAGGACGAGAAAGAGTAGCATACTGAAGAGCACCAACTGTCTGCCTATACCGAGAGGGATCATCAAGTAACGGGCTGTCATCTGGTAGGAGTACATGAGAGGTGCTCATGGGGGTGGAGAGAGGTTTGCAATCAGCAAGGCCAGCTCGATGCAAGATATCACGAATATATTTCCATTGTAAAAGGACCAAGTCAGAACCATGCTGAACAACTTCAACTCCCAAAAATAGTGTAACTGGCCCAAATCCTTAAGAGCAAAAGAGAATTGAGACAGACAATAATTGTAGATACAGCATTAGAGTCGTACCAGTGATGATGATGTCGTCAACATACACGAGAAGATAGATAAGTGACCCCGAGGAGTGTAGAATAAAAAGTGATGGATCTGTTTTAGACCCATAAAAGCCCATTTGATGAAGAGCAGTTGATAGTTTTGTAAACCAGGCACGAGGAGCTTGTTTGAGCCCATACAGAGACTTGTTCAAATGGCACACATAATCTGGTTTGGTCGGATCAATGAAGCCTAGTGGTTGACGCATATAAACAGTTTCATCAAGGTTACCATGTAAAAAGGCGGTCTGGATATCAAGATGCCGAAGAGTCCATTTGTTTGAGACAGCCAGAGATAAACAGTACGAATAGTAGCAGGTTTAATAACTAGCCTGAAGGTCTTATGATAGTCAATGCTATGTTGTTGATGGAGCCCTTAGTATTAGGGACCGGGGGCACTAATGTCCACGTGCCATTCCTATGTAGAGCAGCCAACTCATCAGCCATAGCTTGGCGCCATTCTATAGATTTGTTAGCAACGGTAAAACTGGTAGGTTCAATAGGTAGGGATGGGGAAGTGGTGGCAGTATAGGCTGCGGGATTATAGCGGTGGGGTTGTTTAGGATTGGGACGAAGATTAGAGGGGCGAGGACGCGGGGGTGGTGGGGATGGTGGGGCCGTGGAGGAAGGAGGAACCAGAGCCTGTTGGGGAGGGGTTGGAGAGGTTGAGGATAATGGTGGTGAGGAAGGGGAGTCAGGTGCTGGCTGGGCTGGTTGTGGAGCTGGTGGTGGTGTGGGAAAAGAGGGTGGTGATGAGGTTGGACAGGCGGAAAACCAGGTGGTGGATTAGGATAAAATACATACCTGTATTTCCTGATTATAGTTTGTACAATTTCTTCATTCCGAAAATACTAAAATCACCATTTTACTTATTTAACCCTAGGCGCATAGATCAAGGTCCTTGTTTGACCCTAACTACTCGGCAACAAAATAGCATTGTTGTTGAGACCGGATCGGACCGGCCGGTCCGACCGGTTCGACCGCGAATCGGGGCTGGTCCGGTCCGGTCAGGGGTAGTTCGTTTTTGATCAATTGAACCGGCCGGTCCGAACCAAACCGGCGGTTGGACCGGCGAACCGGCCGGTTCCGACCGGTTTTTCAGTATTTTTTTTTTTTTGATTTTAGTGGGTAAAAACGGGGTGTTAAACCATAAATTAGTACTTCGGATATACAAATATAGTTAAGTTTTATATATAACTATAAATATATGTATAAATCATATATAAATTACTTATATTTAATTACATATATAATATAATTAAAATATAGTTAAATCCGGTCCATCCGGTCCGACCGGTCCGACCACCAACCAGTAAGGCGTCCGGTTAGACGTCCGATCCAGTTCTGAAAACATTGCAAAATAGAACCATTAATATGATGTAAATAAGAACCAGAACTGAAGAGAACACAATAACACCCAAAGATTGTTTCTACCATTAGCACCAAATTAGTAAATACAATTAAGATGCTTCTACTTAGAAATGCTAACAATAGGGCAAACAAATGCAAAAAAATAATAATAATAATTTAAAAAAAAACATATATGTAAACTTTAAATCAGCAATTAAGGCATTTAAAAACTCAATCTGAACAAACCACAACTTTAGCCTCTGCTTGGAACAAAAATAGTAGCACATGCAATCATAAGCAGCTCTAAATTATTCTAGCAAGTAGCAAATAAATTTAAAAAATAAAATAAAAAAAACAAAAAAAAACATGAAACTTGTAAACTATTTCTGGTAATCAACCAATGATTTCAAGTGCCAAAGAAAAAACATTAAATAAAAAAATCATTACGCTTGCGTTCGATCGTAAACTTCATCAACAGAACTACTCCATCACTCAACGTAATACCAAACAGATGATCGTTGATAGCAATTAAAATCAAATTCATAAAAAAATTCAAGCCTTAAACTAATTCATTTAAAAGAGTTTCAGTGCACCTGGTAATTTAAGCATCTGACCTTGATCAATATGTTACATCCAGCATCCATGTGTTTGATCTGCAAAATACGTTTACAAAAACTATTAGCATTTGATGTACAACGAATCAACTTGTAATCGATCTTAAAATTCAACATATCTACGTTTCTACAACCGTCATCAAGAATTAGAAACGATAAGATATCATCGATCACAATCTTACTAAACATTCAAATTACCACTGATAAATCATATATGCGATTTGTGATGGTCCTCTGCCAACTTCAGTTGTTAATCAACAGATTCAACCTTTCAGACGAATAATAACATTGAAACTCGAATCAGCTCCCGTTCAACGAATGCAAATGAGATTAAGCGTTTCGTTTTATGGAATGTACAGAACATTCACCTGTTCCAACGGCGTTATGACGCTACGAAAATATCTGGGAGGCAGTATGGTTAGAGTTATACTTTCAGTCCTCCATGTATGTACAAAAGCCAGTTCAACCCCTTTCTCTTTCCATCATTCGTTATTTGTCGCCACGCAAGAATAGAGTTTAAATGGTTTATACGTGATACACGTTTGTACTGTAGTTTTAACTTAAAAGGGTAGGGTCATTGTTCAAATGAAAGAAAAAAATAAGAAAAGTAAGAAAAATTATTATTCTTTAGATTTTAAATCTAAAGGCTAATAAAATTTGGTGGCATGATGGTAAATAATTAAAATTTAAATGATAGAACAAATGTATTTTTATTTTAACCATATTTTCAAGTTTTATCATTTTTTTTAAACGTTCATAACTTTTACATACAATATTATTTTAAAATTATACTATAAAAACAAGCGTTTTTAATCTTTAAAACGCCTATAATTTTTATATATAAAAATAAAGTTCTTTTCTTATGTTATTTCAGTTCATTGTATAATATTCGTCAGCTTATTGTGTAATATTAGGTCATTTTGTAATATAGGTCATTGTGTGATATCAGGTCATTGTGGTATTCATCAAATTATTTTGATAAATGTTAACCATTTTGTTATGCGTTGTGTTTTTAAAATAATGATTTCAAATAGTATAATGTTGAAAATGTATTTTTTTACATTTTTCAATTCATTATGTAATCCTAATTAGATCATTATGCAATCCTCAACAAACAGCTAATTATGTCTATAATGAATCATCAAGTCTAGTGCTAGTCATTGTGTTACCCATTGTGTGTAATGTTAACCATTATGTTATGTTTTGTGTTTTCTAAAATGATAATTTTCAAATGAAACAATGCTGAAATATAATTTGTTTTACGTTTTTACCAGTTCATTGTATAATCCTGATCATGCCATTTTATAATACTTGTCAAACAGCTATTGTGTTTATTGCTATATATCGAGCCTAGTGTTGGTTATTGTGTTACCCATTATGTCTAATGTTGACTATTATATTATGTTTTGTGTTTTTAAAATGATGATTTTCAAATAACACAATGCTGAAATGTATCTTTTTAGGTTTTTAATTCATTATGTAATCATGATCAGTTATTATGCAATCATTATCAAGCAACTCATTGTATCTATTGCTAATAATCGAGTCTAGCGCTAGTCATTATGTTATCCATTATGTTTAATGTTGACCATTGTGTTATGCATTGTGTTTCTTTAAAATGATGATTTTCAAATACGTAATAATGAGAAATGTAATTTTTTTTATTTTTTTTAGTTAATTGGGTAATCGTGATCATGTCATTATGTAATTCTCATCAAGCAGCTTATTATGTTTATTTCTAATTATCAAATCTAGTATTGGTCATTGTGTTACCTATTATGTTTAATGTTGATTATTATGTTCTACATTGTGTTTTCTAAAATGATGATAATAACACAATGTTGAAAATGTAACTTTTTACGTTTTTCAGTTCATTAAGTAATCCTGAACATCCTCGTAAAGCTACTCATTACGTCTATTGCTAATCATCGAGTTTAGTGCTAGTTATTATGTTATACATTATATCTGATGTGATCATTGTGTTATGCATTGTGTTTCATTATGATGATTTCGAATAACACAATAATAAGAAAAGTAAATTTTTAAGTTTCAAGTTCATTGTGTATTTCTTATCAGGTAATTGTATAATCATCATCAATTCAGAAGATTACACAATGACATAAAAAAAATTTCACAATGAATTAAAAACATTAAAAAACTTTATTTTTATATCGACACTATAGGTGTTTTAAAGATTAATAAATGTTCGTTTTATGGTGTATATTTTTTTAGAAAATAATGTAGTATGTAAAGTTGTGCATATTTAAAAAAATGGTGGAACTTGAGAAGATAGAACATCATCAATTTTGCCCTCAACCTAATTTTGATCAAAAGGACACGTCTCAAAATCTTAATGCTTCTTACACTTTTTAGTTTTAAAATACTTTATATTTGAACATTTCCCTAGTTTATATATCTCTTTTTTTAGATCGTTAATTACATATTTACTAAAACTAAAAAATCAATTAAATATTTCTCGTTCGAAAACATACATGCCTATTTAATTTAAATTTCTTATTGAATAATAATTTAGTCATATTTTTACTAAATTATTTTTATATATTTTTCTTCATAAGACCATCAGATGTAGATTTCTTCAAGTTCAAGTCTTCTATATAAATAAAAATAATAAGATTGCATCTCCAGGATATAAATCATTTACTAACTTCTTTTTATACTATTAACCAATAAACTTTATCATCCCCTTTGATCAAAACTATAAGTAATAAGATCATGTCATGTGTAATCTATTTTAACTTTAAGAAAAAAGTAACTATGTCATTTTATCCATCTATAAATATTATTAAATTATATTTCATCTCCTTATTTCTTTTATTTTTCAAAAAGAAATTCACCTCCTAACTTTTTTGAACATTCATAACTTTTTTATAAAATATAATTTTTAACAAAAAATACACCAATAAATAGATCATAATTTTATCTTTATTTCATTATAGTTTTTTGATATGCCTGTATTTACATATATGTAAAGAACAACTATACAAATGTAATAAATTTACATCATCTTTACAAAATTTTCTTTTTATTTGGGAAAAATTTTCTTGCCTTTTTTTTAAATGTTAATAACTTTTTAGTATGTGAGTCTAATCCAAATATGACATTTGGTTCTTTGAAATTACTATGTGATTTACAAGTAATCGTACTAATGATATAATTGAAGATAGAGTAAATTATCATTTGCATCCCTGACGTTTGTTCATTTTAACCATTTGCATCCCTGCGGTTTCAAAATTGTCATCCGTCCCCTAACATTTCGTATTATCTTTATTTGAGTCTATACGTTTCATTTTTATCTCCATTTGAGTTCAAATTATTAACACCGTTAATGTTTCTGTTAAAATTATGATTAAAAAGACGAAATTACCCTTAAAATTAAATAATAACATAAAAACCCTTATGGGTCCCATCTATCAACATCATCTTCTTCAAACCACCACCACCATAACCACCCCTATCACCACCACCGCAAAACCTTAGCCACCCATCACCACCACCGCAACCCTTATCAGCACCACCACCGCAGCCGCCTAGCACCAGCACCGCAACTCAGGTACGCATCGGTATAGGGACTCCCCCAAGCAAGTTATAGTCGTCTATAGTCGAGGATATATTCTGCAACATATTCAGATGGCGAGTTAAGAGATAGTAGAGGATATATTCTGCAACATATTCAAAACACATCAATTTGTTTGTCTATAGTCGTCACAAAGCTGCCATTGATAAGAATCTGAGCATAATTCCTCTAAATTGAAGGTGTGTAAACCCTAATTTGATGATAATCTATGCGTTTACTTGTATTTTACTTTGATTTATCTTCTTTTTATTGTTAATTTTGATTTGATCTCTTTGAAAACGTATGTGTGGGTTTGAATCTCGAAGGTATTGAATAACGATGTAGGGTTTATTATTTGATAGGGATTGGGGCTTTGATCAATTTCAGATGGCGAGTTCTGTTGACGCTGCTGGAGAGCCTATTCCGACGTCGGCGGTGTTGATGTCGGCGTCGAAGCACGTCGCCACTAGATGCAGAGGTGAGAATGTTGCGTTTTTTAAGTGCAAGAAGGACGACCCTAATCCTGAGAAATGCCTCGAGAAAGGCAGACAAGTGACTCGATGGTGGTGATGGGTGGCTAAGGTGCTGCGGTGGTGGTGATAGGGGTGGTGGTGATAGGGGTGGTTATGGTGGTGGTGGTTTGGAGAAGATGATGTTGATAGATGGGACCCATATGGGTTTTTATGTTATTATTTAATTTGAAGGGTAATTTCGTCTTTTTAATAATAATTTTAACTGAAACGTTAACGGTAACGGTGTTAATAATTTGAACTCAAATTGAGATAAAAATGAAACGTATAGACTCAAATGAAGATAACACGAAACATTAGGGGGCGGATGGCAATTTTGAAACCGCAGGGATGCAAATGGTTAAAATAAACAAACGTCAGGGATGCAAATGGTAATTTACTCTTGAAAATATTTAAGATTTATCTCCTAACTATTGTAAGAAATATCATACGTCGTATTTTTCAAACAAACAAACAAACAAACAAACCCAGTATATCCCACTCAAGAGCAGGGTCTGGGGAGGGTAGGTGTAGGCGAGTCTTTCCTCTATCTTGTTAGGTAGAGAGACCGCTTCCAATGAGACCCCCGACTCGATAGCAAAAGTCATACTGTTTAGCAAGATAACATACAATAAAACATACAGCACATAGCATACAGTATACAAAAAGCCATATCGGCAGCAGGACATCATACAATAAATCATACAACATATCCTACAGTACACAATAAATCATACAGCATATAGCATACATAAGTCCTAGGTGCGTGTAGAATCGCCGTTAGAGGGCAGATATGGGCTACCTGGACATCATGCCCCGAAACCAGACTTCAAATACCCTTCCTGCCTATAGGTCACACTAGAAGTCCTTAATTTTAATTCTACGCCTCCACTCAGTCCTATCCCCGATCATGTGCTCAGAGACAATGATAAAACATGAAAGAGACAATGATAAGTAATGCTATTTAATGAAATGTAAATTTATTTGATTTCCTGTTAATAAAAGCAAAAGCACAACAAGAAGTGATTATTTGATTTTTTTTGTCTAGTTATATTTGTTTTTTAGTAATGAAATCTTAAGTAGTGCTATTTAATGAAATGTAAATTTAATTTTATTATTATCTTAATGTTTATAATACATTATCTATATCTATATTACTATATAATACATATAAGAAGGATAAGATGGTAATTTTATTGAAAGCGTAAGACACCTATACAATATTTTATATAGAGTACAAGTGTTTTATGTAATAGTTTCACTTTTACTCTCATTTAATTAATTTCTTCTAACTATTGTATTATTTAATACACATTACTAATACATTATTTAATAATATGATGTTATTTGATTCACTTTATTAAATTTTATTTTATTTATAATAATATAAATGACATTTAAATCTATAGTTAATAATCATATTTTATATTAAATACTATTTAAATTAAATATTATTTTATTTAAATACTTATATTATACTACCATATAATACATATCTTTGGATAGAGATATAATTTTGTTAAACATACAAGTTTTGAAGCAACATGTACAAAAGAATGTAAAACATTTAAGAGGGTTAGAATTAGGAATTGATCAAGATTTTAAGACACTTTAGGGTCAAAATGGTAAATTTATTCATTAAATTTTATATACCTTGATGTTTTATCATTGTCTCTTTCATGTATTTAATAAATAATATTAATACATTATTTAATAATATGATATTATTTAATTCATTTCATTAAATTTTATTTTATTTATGATACTATAATTGACATCTAAATTTATATTTACTAATTATATTTTTATAACTATATATATATATATATATATCTTCATATTCATAATAACTATAATACTAATTTTTCTAGGGGCATATTATGATTTAATAATTTTAATATTAATTTTATCTTTATAAAAAAGTGAAAGAATGATAGAATCATAATTTTACATATGGATTAAAACACTCATATGAAAATTGATGCTTAAATTTTAAAAAGTTAACCATTTTATTACATTTATGACTTTATAATAAAGTATAACATATGATTCTTATAATACAAATGTTAAAGCATATACATGTGCCAAATAAAATCTATTTATTTTTAATGTTGTTCATTTATTGCGATTGAGCACTAATCCCTCTTTCCCTTTCCTTTGCCGATTGTTAACAACTTAATAACAATCAAGAAGGTAATTTGTGGTGACGATTTCTACATTAAGTTTCTCCGGTCTATTCAAATCACCATTGAAAGCCGCCTCCAATGATCATAAAAATCCAAACTACATTCATAAAACGAAACCCCCCTTAAAATCTAGGTAATAAGTGATTTTCGACCATAAATTCCACACATGATTTCACTAATCTTGTTAGTATAATATAGTTATCTTAAAGACTTTTGTAATATACATAATTTTTTCTTTCATTCAATTTTTTACTAATTATATTTTGATTTTTAATTTACTTCATAATGCACCGAGCCAATACCAACTAAAATCGAATTTCCAAAAAATCACGCAACATCCGTACCGCCGAAACGGCGTGCATTTCCACTAGTATATATATAATTTGTATTGATTTTATATATTTTTTAACAAATGATGATATGGTATATAGTTTATAATGTAAAATCTCTAAAAAACTATCACTTTTGTAGCAAAATATTAAATACACGTAAATTAAAGTGTATATTTTTTTCTCGATTAGTAGGGGTATATCGTTTTGTAATTTCTATTCATATTCAACTGTCATGTGTTGTATTCTTGTTTATGGTGGTACTAGGAACATGTTTAAATAACTAATTTTCTTTTGTTCTTAATATTTTTGATGATGTTATTTTATTGTTTATCTTGCGATGTATGAATGTAAGAATTTGATCCATTTGTCTGTTTGTTTTTTACTCCCACTGATGTTCAGGTTTTTGAATGGACTTTAACGGTGTTAATTGTAAGATTTTAATGAGTTTATTTGTTAGAAAGAGGTGATTGCGGGTGTGTTTATGATTTGCAGGTGTCGGGAGCTAAAAGAGGTAAATAAAGCTAATTATGAAGTCCTATGATGAAGCTAAGCAAGCTCGAGTACAAGACAAGAACAAGACAAAAGATAAGAGAAAAAAAGGGTTGGCCACCGTAGATCTCCTGGCCACCATAACTTACGGTGGCCCTTGTGAAGAAAATGCAGAAAGCCACTACCATAACTATGGTGGTGGAGCGACCTACGGTACAACATGTGTTTAAAAATCAGAAAGGCCCTAACGTAACTTACAATGGTCACATGACCTACGGTATATGGCACTGAATTTTTTATAAAATGACGGGAAATCTAAGTTTTGACCTACCAATTGATTCTCAGCCGTCTCCAAGTCCCAAGAACGATCCTGAAGGGTTCCGGAGGCGATTTCAAGGCTCAAGATCTATTTTTATCATCCGTTTGATTCCTTAATTTTTAGAACAATGTTTTCATTCGTTTTTGAGTTGATTTTCATTGCCATGTCCGGATACACCATCCGTGATCTTCTCCGGTGGTAGGGTTTGCTCACGTTTGACTTGTCCTTTCGTTTTCAATTAGGTTATTGTTGAACTAGGTATCTTAAGCCAAGTTACTTTATTTTTTATTAGAACTTCTAAAATATTTATGTTAATTGAACCTATGTTCCGGTTTTTGTCAGTGTTTTAGATTTCTTTACATTAGGAAGCCTCACGATGGTTAGGATTGGGTTGGTTAACATGAGTTGAGTATGATCTGAGTAGTTCATTTACATCGGTTTTGTTCAATCTCATTAGGTCTAATTAAACCAATAATGGTTATGTCTATGTGACCATTCACAAATATTTAGGACAAGTCATTAGTTGCAAACCTGAACCTGAGGAGGATTACCTTTCCAATTTATTATTTTACAACCATGGATTTCAATAAGTTTTACTTTTAAAATCAGTTTTCTTTTCAACTTATTCTTAAGTAGTTTTCAAACCGTAAATTAATCTTTTCACTTTCCACATATTCCTTGTGGAGACAATCTTACTTCCCTATCTACTTAGGTGAGCTAAGTGTTAGGTTTGTTGGACCTAAACAATGTTGTTTAACCATTTTAAACTTGAAAACGCAGCGGATTAACATCAAACATCAACCATTTGAAATCTGAAAATTATAGTTCATTGCATGTCCACAACAAACCCAAGAATGCAAGGATCTTATATATGTGTTTGAACTAGTTATGACCAATATATAACAACCCAAACAAGTGATACATACTACCTTATTCATGCTGTCAAAACGGTGGTGCATGCTGTTAAACCAGCGCTTGGAGCGCCCTTATGGCAGCTTGGAGCGCCCTTATGGCAGCTTGGAGCGCCCTTATGGCAGCTTGGAGCGCTCCTTTCATAAGCTGCTGAAATCGTGGATTGAATCAAGATGATGATGTTCTTGAGTGGCCAAAACACCAAGAGGAGGTGTTCTCAAGCAATCATACCCACAAGCCCCTTTAGCAACACCATATTTGCTAGGATTTGAACACCAAATCACACCAAGAAAGCTGCTGGAAACGAGTTCCAGCCGTGAACCACCACAAAGCTGCTGGAACTTTGTTTCATTCATGAAATCCGTCTTCAAGATGAGAAACACTAGTCTTGGTGATCGATTTTGCATGTGAGAGAAGTCTAGATCAGATGTGTGTGTTCTTAGAGAGGAGTTTTGTTTCAAAACAAGAAAAGGGAGAGAAAGGGCAAAGGCCCTTGCGGCCGTGAATACCAACAACCCTTTTTAGGGTTTTCTCCTTTTAAAAACCCCTTCTAAGTTTTTATTTAAAATGTTTTAATATAATTAACCTTTTAATTACACATAATATGCACACACACTATTATTATTTGATGTTGCTTAACTAATTTAAACAACATAACAAATAATATCCATGAACAAACTATCCTCATAATTTGTTCTTTCTCACATACAATTTATTTAGAAAACCCATTTTCTAAATTGGTGTAATTATTTAATTGCATGATCATATCATCAATTAAATATTAATTGGTGTTTGCTAAGCTTGTTATTGGGTATGACCCGACTTGGATCACAACGTACTAACCACATCAATGTTCTATGTGTCTTGGGCATACAGAATCCAACAATCTCCCACTTGCACAAGATACATAGAAGATTGATGCAAGTAGTAAATACCGCCTAACAACGTTTACTACCCTTAATACGCATGACTTAGAAGCCATTCAATAACATCATCCCCTTCAAGTATCCAACTTGAAATGATTTAGGTGAATCAATCATTTATCCTTTTGTTACAGATGTCATGTTAAATCCAAGGACACAGAATGATCATTCCTTGTTGATTTAACTTAATCAGGCCTTAGACATCATACTCTCAACGAATAAGAGGAACAAATCCCATCTTGGCTACATACGTTTCTCACAATCACCTTATGTCATACCTGAACATAGCCTTATGTACTGACAATTATTTCATATCAGTGAAGAACTAGCTCAAGGTATAACACTTGGTGAATATCAAAACCCAATATGTATCTCAGGTCGGAGGATACCAAATGATATTCGCCTTTACTCAAATTTACTTATGATCAATCAATAAGATTCCATGTAGTAAGACTTGAGATGCGGGTCATTCCAATATTCGTATCCCACGAATATCTATGAACCTTGGCAGCAACCAATTGCTCTATATTCATGCCTTATGAATATCCACCAATCCAAGTTCATAATAGTCTTACATTCATATTTGTTCCCACAAATATGACCGACTACGGACATTTAGAATAATAAAATTATTCATGGATGTAAACATGCTAAAAGGGAACATCACTTAAAATATCGTAAATGCATAGATAAGTTAAGTATTACAATTGTTCCATATTAATAATATTAATACTAAACAGATCAATTCCAATCACTAGAATATCGAAGTCCTGAGGCACAAGTATGACTTTCATGCTTTGCCCTTTCAAGGAGCTTCGTGAGTGGATCCGCAATGTTTTGATCAAAGTGAACTTTGCGAATACATATCTTTCCCTTTTCAACTTCATCCCTTATGTAGTTGATTTCCGCTCATTGTACCTAATCTTTTGATGTGCACGGGGTTCCATGATTTGAACAATCGCACCCTCGTCATGACAAAAGATTTCTAAGGGGTCTTGAATGGTAGAGACCATCCTTAGATTGGTGATAAACCTTTTTATCCATGCAGCTTCCCAAGCTGCTAATGAGGCGGCTATGTATTCGAATTCTGTAGTGGACAATGCTACCCTATTCATAATGGAGACATACCCCGATTGTGATCGAGGATCATCTCGATCAGTTTGGAAACTAGCATTCGTGTAACCCTTTACAACTAGTTCCTCTTCATCAGATCCATATATTAGAAACAGATCCTTAGTCCTCCTATGGTATTCCAATATACTTTCAACAACCATCCAATGGATGTTTCTTGGATTCTGCTGATATCTATTTGTCATGCTTAACACGCATGACTCGTCCAGTCTAGTGCATATCATCGCATATATGATGGATCCTATAGCAGACGCATATGGGATGTCCTTCATACGATGTTGCTCATCCTTTAAGCTTGGACATTGAGATGCACTCAATATTGTCCCTCTTTGAATAGGTACTATACCTTTCTTAGAGTTTACCATCTTGAACCTTTTCAAGATTTTATCAATGTATGCACTTTGGTTTAACCCTATCAACCGCCTCGATCTATCCCTATAGATCTTTATTTCCAAAATATAGACGGCTTCACGGAGATCCCTTTTGGAAAAACAATTTCCAAGTGTAGTATGTCATCAACATACAATACTAAGAACGTAATTACACTCCCACTAGCCCCTTGATACACACAATCCTCGTTAGCGTTCTTGATGAAACCCAATTTCTTGATCTTTTCATCAAAACGTTGATTCTAATTTCTCGATGCTTGTCTCAATCTATAGACTGATATCTTTAACTTGCATACTTTATCAGGATGACTTTAGCATTGCGATTGGCGAGAAGGTTTTGTCATAATCAGCCCTTTGACTTAGAGTGATACCTTCTGCTACAAGTCTTGCCTTGTAAGTATCCAAGTTTTCATGCATGTCAGTTTTCTTCTTGAAAACCCACTTGCATCCAACCGGTTTGGAGTTAAGTGAAGAGTCAACCAATTCCCAAACTTGGTTGTCATGCATGGATTGCATCTCTACGTTCATGGCTCCTAGCCACATGTCACAATCCGAATTGGACATTGCATCATGGTATGTAGTTGGCTCTTCGGAGTCAACAACGTAGTATCCATCTATGAAAAATCCACATCTTTCATGTGAAATGCTAACTTTACCAGATCAGCGAACGTTTTGTGTGTATTGATCAACCTCTTGATCATGATCAACAACCTCTTATTGATTGCTAGTGTCAACCAAAAGTGTATCGGCTTGTGGATCTTGATCCTCATCAAATTCCACTGTTCTATGCGTCATTCCTTCCATAAGGAACTTGGCTTCCAAGAACACTGCCTTTTGAGCAATGAAAAACTTTTGCTCTGTTGGATCAAAGAAGTAGTATCCTTTACAGTCCTTTTGAATATCCAACAAATATACACTTAGTGAATCGACTTTCAGTTGGTTTGGGTGTTAAGCTTAACATAAGCTTCATGACCCATAATTTTAAATATGATAGCGATGGAACTATTCCATTCCATATTTCAAAAGGCGTCGAATCCACTTTCTTGGTTTGGGCCATATTCAAATATGAGCCGCGGAGAGTAGTGCGAAAACCCCAAAATTATAGAGGTAGTGAGCTTATATCCATCATAGGTCGAACTATATCCAATAGGGTTCGATCTCCTTACAGACACACCATTATGTTATGGTATTCTGTGAGGAGTAAGTTGTGAGACAATCTTACAACTTCCTAGATGATCCCTAAAAGTTTCACTTAGGTATTCACCTTCTCTATCTAAACGGAGAACTTTGGTAGTTCTATCGAGTTGATTTCTTACTTCATTCTTGAAGTTTTTGAACATTTCAAATTCTTCATGTTTATGTGCCATCAAGTACACATAACCATAGTGACTATAATCGTCGGTTAAGGTAATGAAGTAAGTTTCATCATACCTTGTCATTTTCTTAAAAGGACCACATACATCCAAATGTATGACTCCTAATAAGTCTTTTGCCCTCTTATTAGTACCACTAAAGGGCGTGTTGGTCATCTTGCCTTGTAAACAAGATTCACACTAATCAAATGAACAATATTCATCTGTTGTCAAAAGACCATTCTTTTAAAGTGTTTAAATCAGTTTCTTGTTTATGTGACTAAGATGACAATGACAAGAATAAGAGTCACTTAAACCATTTTAAGTCTCTTGGTGTATGATAGGTATAATGTGTTATTATAGGACGAATCATCATGAACCAATTCATAAATATCATTAGAAGGCATAGCCTTGAAATAATATACATCATCCATATAAACATAAATACCATCATTTACTCACTTTAAATCATAACCATATCATTTTAAAAGGGAAACTTAAATCATGTTCCTAGTCAAACTAGGAGCATATAACATGTTTTGAAGAACAACTTCCAAACCTTTTGAAAGTTTCAAAACATAGTCTCCTTTCTTAAAGTGCTTATTTCTTTTGAACCCTTGCAATAAATTGCAATAGTGAGTTCCATATGAGGTATCCAATTACCCATGTGCTTTTAGGAAATAACACCTAAGTTAATATGGATTATGAAAGTTATACTTAAGGTTTGCCCAACATCCCTTTTATTTCTCAACTCATTGAGATAGGTTGGATGAATCCCTTTCAAATGACCTATCTCACCATACTCAAAGCATGGATCGTTTTCGGTTACCTTAAGCTTCATAAGCTTAGGTTTTGGAGGTTCCGCTTTGATCTACCCTTACCCATTGCCTTTGATGTGCCCTTCTCCTTTGGCAACATTTGCCTTGGGATCGGGAATGGCCTTTCTTTATTGATCTAGAGAATAGGTAGAACCTTTCTACCCATCCATGCCTTAGCTGTTGTGAGCATTGCGTGAAACTCACCAATGCTCTTGTCCTATCCATTCATATTGCAATTCATTATGAATGTCTCAAACATTTAGTTAGGCCATTAAGGATCAAATCCTTGGCCAACTTCTTTGAGACAGGACAGCTAAGCCTCTCGAGGCGGCCTAAACATCGTCGGGGTCGGGTTGGTTAGGAATAGGATCGTCAAGGGCATTTGCCTTTGCTCTTGCTTGAGAACAATTCTCAAGTTTCGAGACCAGTCCATAAGGTTATTATGGTAGAGACGATCCCTCTCTAAAATAGTTCTCAGTGATAGGGTATGGACGGTCGGGGTGGTAGCATTATTGTTTGTGGTCATTCTACAAATTTTACAAAGTTCTTTTTAGTATTTCTGAAAAATTTTATTTTAATTATTAATACCCTTTATGTCTCATAGACAATTAATAATTAAATCTAGAATCCAACGTTACATTCAAATAATGGTTAGGTGACCTTTATCCCATTATTCAAATTAACAAGGTAGTCAACATTTGACAATTGCAACCTTTTGCAACTTCTAGCGGTATGGGATCGACTTTAAACATCATATGCAAAGTCGGCATGTTAATCCCATCAACACCATTTGGAAACCATATTTTAGGTGATCCATTCAACATGGTTTGCAAATCAAGTTACCCTACTTGCACACACATGTGAGTTTACCAACACAAGTGGTTAGGTGACCTTTATCCCACCAATGTGGTATTCCCACCTTAAGTCATAAGTTCCCTCAAAATGGTTAGGTGACCTTTATCCCATTAAGAGTTTCCAAATGACTTAAGTGTTGTGCAAAAGGACGGTGTTAAACTTGTTTGAAAAAGGGATTTTTAGTTTTCATTGATTCTAGTTTGAAAACTCTATTTACCTTGTATTTGCATGCTTTCAAATACAAGGTATCCTATGGTTCACTTTTAATAAAACCTCTTTTATTAAATCATTAATCCTTTAATAACCTTTTATTAATCACTTAATGATTAGGAACCATAAAATTCAGCTTGTTAAGTTTGTTTATTAGTTTGTTATGCACATCCAAATGTCAAATAACAATCATACAACAAACAACCAAACAAGTACAATCATACAAACATATGTGCATAACTATAGCCACTAAGTTGACTACACTTGTTTGCCATCACAAGTGTTGTCATAAGGTCATTCCTAAGGGTTCAACACAACACAAATGATGAGGTCTTCAAAAACTCCCACTTGAACTTGCATCCAAATGCTTCAAGTCCATCCTTTGTGTCTTCCTTTTGTGCTTCCTTCCCGAGCATCTTCTTTTACAAAATATATATCCTAATACATATTTTCTAGTAAAAGAAAAAATACTCCTAATCTATTTATTACATTGCCAAATGAATAAACAAATTACAACCCAAATAGAAACACCAAAAGGATTATTACAACCCATAAAGAATGAATACAAGCAACATGACAAGATTACAATCAACCAAATCCAAAACACACATGGTCAAGGCTATGTTATGCACTAATATATGTATCCACATACATCATTTCAAGAACCAAAATGAACCCCATTTGACCCTAAATTTTCAGCCAACACAAACTAAGAATTTAGGGTCTATTGTCCAAACAAAAACACAATCAACCAATTTGATATCTTCCTTTCAAGATCCAATCATAAGCATGCATGATTACAACCTTGAAAGGTTGGGGTATCATCAAATCATCACAAAACAGCCCTAATGAGGTTGTTAAACCTTATATATCCAAATATACAAGAACATATGAAACTAGTCATCCACATATCCGGCTCTAGATGCCATTGTTGGGTTTGTTGGACCTAAACAATGTTGTTTAACCATTTTAAACTTGAAAACGCAGCGGATTAACATCAAACATCAACCATTTGAAATCTGAAAATTATAGTTCATTGCATGTCCACAACAAACCCAAGAATGCAAGGATCTTATATATGTGTTTGAACTAGTTATGACCAATATATAACAACCCAAACAAGTGATACATACTACCTTATTCATGCTGTCAAAACGGTGGTGCATGCTGTTAAACCAGCGCTTGGAGCGCCCTTATGGCAGCTTGGAGCGCCCTTATGGCAGCTTGGAGCGCCCTTATGGCAGCTTGGAGCGCTCCTTTCATAAGCTGCTGAAATCGTGGATTGAATCAAGATGATGATGTTCTTGAGTGGCCAAAACACCAAGAGGAGGTGTTCTCAAGCAATCATACCCACAAGCCCCTTTAGCAACACCATATTTGCTAGGATTTGAACACCAAATCACACCAAGAAAGCTGCTGGAAACGAGTTCCAGCCGTGAACCACCACAAAGCTGCTGGAACTTTGTTTCATTCATGAAATCCGTCTTCAAGATGAGAAACACTAGTCTTGGTGATCGATTTTGCATGTGAGAGAAGTCTAGATCAGATGTGTGTGTTCTTAGAGAGGAGTTTTGTTTCAAAACAAGAAAAGGGAGAGAAAGGGCAAAGGCCCTTGCGGCCGTGAATACCAACAACCCTTTTTAGGGTTTTCTCCTTTTAAAAACCCCTTCTAAGTTTTTATTTAAAATGTTTTAATATAATTAACCTTTTAATTACACATAATATGCACACACACTATTATTATTTGATGTTGCTTAACTAATTTAAACAACATAACAAATAATATCCATGAACAAACTATCCTCATAATTTGTTCTTTCTCATATACAATTTATTTAGAAAACCCATTTTCTAAATTGGTGTAATTATTTAATTGCATGATCATATCATCAATTAAATATTAATTGGTGTTTGCTAAGCTTGTTATTGGGTATGACCCGACTTGGATCACAACGTACTAACCACATCAATGTTCTATGTGTCTTGGGCATACAGAATCCAACACTAAGATCATAAAAAAAAAAAAATAAATTATTTTTTATTAGGCCTGACAAACCGTATTAAAATGGCGATGTTGCCGGGGAATTAGTGCGCAAAGCGATTGGTTTGATTTTTGTTTTAATTTTTATTTAGTTTCTTGTTCTTCTTTACGCTTGGTGTGTTTGTGTGTAGGTGACAACTTTGTGTATGCATACCAGACACGCAAGGAATAAGTCCCCGTTAACATTTGATTCAGAAGTTGAAAAGACTTCTCGATGAAATCAATCAAATTCACAAATTAAAGTGCAACCAAACTCAGTCAAAGGTGAATCAATGGAAAATACACATCAACCACCATTAAATCAAACCAACCACCAAATCAACAACGTCAATTACTTATTCCACCATAAAACCAACCACTAACTGATGAACTGTGAGCCCACCCGAATATTCAACCACAACCACGAAACAACCCACTTACACATGTTCAAAACCAGCCACCACAAAGGCAGAACCCATATCCTCAAAGACAAAGAAAAAACCCTAGGCCACAAGCTTCAAACAAGGATTCATCCAAACACAAATGCTCCTTGGATCACAAGAGTCTTCAAACAACTAAGGATGGCAAAAAAGATTTCTATTCATGCATCAATGCCAATATAAAAATTTATCAAAGTTGATGATATGGGTTTGTGTAAGAGAGAGTTTTGGCATGCTGTTATAAACTGATGTTGATAAAAATAACAGGATCTGTGATTCTATTTGTATACTTAAGTTTAGAAAGGATGATATGCTACAGTTGTGTCCAATCGAATTTGATGTGTCTGTTCACTTTATAGATGCACAATTTGGTTGTATGCTTATTAAAGCCCTATTAAAGAATATGTATGCTTATGAAGGAGATTACAAGTGTGATAATGTAGATTACTGATTGCATTTGATTCACCAAGCCTGGGGGAGAGTGTAGAGTTCTCGAATAGAGGCTCGTGAAATTAAAATCTATGTGAAGCAAAACTTCTACGATTAAGCGAAAACTACAAAGTATGCGAGAACTTTCGAAGCTGAAGCAAAGTTGTGCGGGGATTTTGGTTGACTTGAAGTCGTGCAAGAATAGCGGGTTATGAGAAAACTTTTTTAGTTTTAGTATAAATAGCTCAATGTTAATGAAACTTGTATCACTTTCATTCAAGATTTTTGTAATTGCTAAGCTAAACTTATTGTGTGAACTTATCAAGCGAAATCTTATTTACATGATTTGTGTTGCTACTTATGTTGTGATTAACTATTGTAATCATGTTTTAATGATGATTAATATTAATTTTGTGTCTGTTCATCATTAATCAACCGATAATTGAGTGATTATAAGGAAATCATGTCCCTTACAAAGATACAATCCTATCACATATGTGATCGAGCCATGGAAAACTTATACAAGAATGCATGAAGATTACATGTGTACCTTTGATTTGATGGACATGCCTATGCTTGATTTGTCTTCTTTTTTTGAAAGTGAAGATGATATATTTTTATTATTATAGGTTTTGAGCAGTTAGTACAAATAAGAATGCTTGCAAGTTGATCTTTAATTTGATATGGACTTGCCTACATTTGATTTGTCTATTTATATTTGAAAGTAAGATGTTATATATATTTTTATTATAACTAGGATTTGAACCCCGCGTATTGCCGTGGGGTTCTTTTGTTGCATAACGATTGTCTTACTCATTCAAGATTCTGATCTTCTTCCTCCTCTCCCATCAAGGTCGGTGAACACCAATCGTCCTAACCATTCCAATACAATCGATGATGGCTGTCCCATTTGACCGATGATTTTGAAGAAGATGACGGTGATGGCGCACAAGAATGCTACCTATCAAAAGTAAAAGTAACAAATAGATATTATACAAAACAACATATACACGAAAAAGAATGCACCATTCGGACGGAGTAAAATTTAAAAGTTAATTGAAGAAAGTTAATCATATCATGTTGGATATCTAGGTATCATAAGGATTACCAACTATTTCAAACAAAGAGTATAAATTTTATTTAAAAATAAAAGTAAAAGTTAAACATAAAATTATCACTTTGAGATTTGAAAAGATTTAAATTCATACGGAAATTTAATTTTACATATTTGTAGAAATAACACTTTATTTTTTTGTAATCTCCAATTCAATAGCTAGGTCATATCTTTTTGTATTGTGTTAAAATGTGATCTGGATTAATTAAGTTAATAAAGTGGGCTGCTGGGCTACTAATTTGGATGGGCTATGAACTATTAAAGTAGGCTGCATGCTTCTAATCTGAAGTTTGACCCATGGAAATGGAATTGTGGAACTTATGAAATCGTGTATCTGGAGTCTTGTTAATCTTTTGGCTCTGAAGGTTACAAGTGTACAACGGTTGTGCTTGGAAGCATAGTGGTTGTTGGTCGTCGATTACCGAACGATGGATGGTTCTGTAATTAAAAAAAGAAAAAAAAAGGTGACGTCGCCCAATAAGTGAAGCTACATTAACAGCTTGTACCAACAACTTTAGTACTTGTACGGTGACATTGTAACCACTGGCATAGAATTTTAATATAATATATATAAACTAGCTATAGTAACCCGTGTCTTACACGGGTTGAATAAATAAAAATTAATATAACAAAATTTTTATAAAATAATATTTTAAGATATAGTGATATCAAAATAGTGATATCAACTTTTTAAAACTTTATTTTTTTTTAAAAAAAATAAACGTTTTGTTCTAAAACAAGCCGTATAAAATTGTCATTTTTAAAAATTTTCTTATTATAACTCTTAAATTTAATTATTTTTGGTTTTAAAAAATAACTTTTAAAAATACCAATTTTAAATATTTCGTATTTTAAAAAAAGTCTTATGTTTTAAATAAATTTATTATTTTATAAAAAAATTATTTATTTAGAAATAACATTAATAAATAGATCTCTTTATTAATTTATTAAATAAAAAAGTGTTAAATAGTATTATTAGTAATTAAGGTAATTATTTAATAGGAGAGAGAGGCGGAAAAATTTTAGTGAGAGTGATTGTGATGTTGACACGTGTCATTCCAGATACCCTTTTATTAGAGTAGGAAGATTATTTTATACATATATAAGTTTTCTTTATTACTTTAGAAGCATAATTTTTTCGAGTTTCGAGTATATTGTCATGACGTACTTATTTTAATTTATATTACGATGTAAGTTTCGCACAAAACAAATACAAGTCAAATAACAACGTAACGTTTTTCTATACTTCGGATTTACCGTTGTGAAATATCTCTATGTACGTTTAGATTTAACTTTTATTAAATAAAAAAGCCCCGCACCGTCTAGCAGATGCATGTGGGTCATATAAAGTATAGTTTTTAGTTCTTTTAACAACAACGTATAATTTTCAACATCTTAAGTATACTATTGTGACATGATTATTATCACCTACGCGCGATATAAGTTATATTTTAAACCGATCCGCCACAACGAGCAAACAAAACCTACTAGTTTCAACACAAATGTCAATACATGCAAATTTGATTGGCTGAGCACTTCAAAAATCTGTATTACTGTAGTAATCTATCATACATATTCAAAATAATAATCAAAATATAATCTTTAGGTTTGCTGTGAATTCCAAACATTTTGATAACTCCATTCCATCATAGCTTAGTGTAAGTTAATGCATGTACTTAAACTTTAATACCTCAAAATTTACAGCTTTTGTGAAAATAGAAACCTCAACTAAGAATATATATTCAACAGTTCCACCATTTAAGATGGACAAAAATTCAAGTTTAAACTTCAGAAAACACACAATACGATCAAAGGGTCTTGAAGAATTAAGGTTTATAAGCAAATGCATGTTCAAAATCCATGTGCATTCGTTTTTGAGAATTTCAAGCAGAGAACTTTTCGCTTTTGGATTGCAGTTTTAGAGCTTGTTCGACTTTAGAGTTCTTTGTTCTTCTCTTTTGGTTTGTTCCGACTTCTGTTATCTACTCATGTATGATTTGTGTGAATCCTTAATCAACCTGTCCTGACCAATGATTATTTTAATTGGAGTTTTCAACCCATCTTAAACCTCTTGTGTATTTTTTTTGGCTTAATTAAACTGGCCCACCTCTATTATAAAATACTCATTTTGATTCAAAATAAGATGTTTGAATTTCGTTTACCAGATCTAGTATGTTAATGTTAGTATGTATGTATATGTATTATAGCCATTAACCAAATCAATTAATTAAAGTGCTCACTTGTTAATTTATCTTTTCAAAAAAAAAAAAAAACTTGTTAATTTATAGTTTTAATTTTGAGACGACAAAAGCAGGGGAAAAATATGCATAAAAGTACCCACTTGTTATTTTTTAATCATTCTCGCGTTGTTTTTCCTCATTAGGTAACCTTAATTTCTCTGACAAAAATAAAGACACTGGCATTCATCTGGGCAAGTACATTATCACGTGGAAATTCCGCACACACCGCTATTTTTCTGGGAGAAACCGACTCAAACAGTCACGGTTAGGGCTTCCCGTGACCGTTCAGTCGGGTGTAAGACCTAACTGTCACGGTGAGGCCTAACCGTGACAGTTAGAGCCCAGACTAATCTGGGGATCCGTTGCAATTATTGGGTATGCAATTAATGGGAATTGGTTAGGGTTTTGGGGGCTATATGTCACGGTTTGGCCAAACCGTGACATATTGCATATATTTTCTATATTTTTTAATCATAACAGTTTGTTTTTTTTTAATTTATCACATGTTTAACCTAATCGTAACTCACAAGTTTGTGTTTTGTGTTTATTAATAATTTATCATATTACAAGTATTTATTTATTATTAATATGACGATTTTGTGTTTAATTTGTTTACGAGTTTGTAAAAATCGGTTGTCATTATACAGACATATTGTATATATTTTCTAAATTTGAGTAATCATACTAGTTTGTTTTTATTTTTCTTTTATCACACGGTTAACCTAATCGTAACATACGAGTTTGTATTTTGTGTTTATTATTAATTTATCATATTACAAGTAACTTTTGTGTTTAATTATTTATTAAACAAGTTGGTTTTTATTTTATCACATGGTTAAGCTAATCGTAAAAATCAGTTGTTATCAACATATACAATTAACATTATCAACATTACAAATATAAAATAAACAAACAAACAAACACAACCAAACAAACACAACCAAACAAACACAACCAAATATACAAGCCATCATAACTGAAACTGCATATATATATATATATATATATATATATATAATATATATATATATATACACAATGAGATTTTACATACAAAAAAATAAAATACAAACAAAATACCTATCTAATCCGTCATCTCCGGATCGCTGCCCTAACCAGACCCGCCAGCGCCAGATGGGCCAGCACCGTCATGGCCTAACCGCCTCGGTGGCTGTGACAAAACGGCGTACCGGAGGCGGCATAGTCGGCGACCATGTGCTGGATGACCCAGTCCAGCATATCCTCAAGCCTCGTGACCCTGGGTCGCGTGTCCTGAAGCATATCGATAACGTGAGCAGGCAGTCGCACAGCATGGTACACGCGCTGAGGATGCTGGGGCGGGTCCTGGTCGTGCGGCGGAGGAATGGGCTGATCCTCCCCGCCACCAAGCGGCTCGTGGGCAGCCTGAACGTGGACCTAAGCCCCCGCCAACTCGGGTGGGTCCACCAACGGCTCGGGCACCCATGCCACAAGCTCATGGTATCTACTGAGCAGGTGCCACGTGCCGTCGGGGAACCTCCGAACGATCCTCATCCCAGTGGCGGTGGTCCGGCCGGCCACGCGCACAAGAGTTGGAGGTAGCGGGAGCTGGGACATGGCATGTGCGTACCCCAGGCCCCGAGCGATCCGGGAAACGATGTTCCCGCCCACCAACGCCCCTCGCGACTGCCTGTGATAATAACTAGCAAAATAATCAGCAAGGGCATGGGCGAGGTGGCAGTGTCGGTGTGTACCGAAGAAAGAAAAGGTCGGCGGCGTTGACCCTGTCGGTCCCCGCCCCACGACCAGCGACGGACGTGGCGATCAGTCGGTGGATGTATCTATACAGAGGGTCTCGTATATGAGAGGACCTCGTATCACCACCGTACGGTCCGTCGCCGATCGCAGGGCACCAGACCTGATTCGAGTCGTCGGCCCCTCGAATCAAGGTCGTGGTGTACATCGGCTGTCGGACCTCCACCTCCGTATAGAGGCCGCTGACGACAGCGAACCGTCTAAGTGACATGCGGTGGAGGGACCCGAACAACCGGAAAGCAACCTTCGCGGGCGCACGACCATCCGCTATGTAGTCCTCGTCCAGCTCCGCAAGTCCCTGCTCACGGGGACGGAATGTGAAGGTGCAGTAGAATTCCACGTGAGCTCTCGATGGGCAGGGTCGCCCATCCGGAACAGCTGCTCCCACGGCCGTCCTCGCCGATGATCTCAAAAAATCAGTCGCGCTCTCCAACGAGCTGTAAGAACTCCTCCGACAAGACGGTCCCCGCTGCTGGCGCTCGTCCTCTTAGGGTCCTGAACCGCTCATACGGTGAGTCCCCTGCTCGAACTGCAGCGTCGGGCAGTCATCAATCCCGAGGATAAAAGCATCTTCGGCATCCATCTCTGCGAAAAATACGTATTTATCATATTTACAATGTTTATAAAATTAATGGTTGACGGTTAATTATTATTATATTATTGGTATTATTATTAATATTTCTATTATTACTATTATTATTATTATTAATATTATTATTATTACTATTATTATTAATATTATTACTATTATTATTAATATTATTATTACTACTACTATTATTATTATTATTATTTCTATTATTACTATTATTATTATTATTATTTATACTATTATTATTATTGGTATTATTATTACTATTACTATAATTATTATTACTATTATTATTATTACTATTACTATTATTATTATTATTATTATTACTACTATTAGTATTATTATTATTACTATTACTATTATTATTATTACTATTACTATTATTATTATTACTATTATTATTATTACTATTATTATTATTATTACTATTAGTACTACTACTACTACTACTACTACTACTACTACTACTACTATTATTATTATTATTATTATTATTATTACTATTACTATTAGTATTATTACTATTATTACTATTATTATTATTATTATTGTTCTTATTATTATTATTATTATTATTACTATTATTATTATTATTATTATTATTATTATTATTATTACTATTACTGTTATTATTATTATTATTATTATTATTACTATTAATATTATTATTATTACTATTACTATTATCATTATTATTACTGTTACTATTATTATTATTACTATTATTATTACTACTATTATTATTATTTTTATTATTATTATTTCTATTATTACTATTGCTATTATAACTATTATTATTATTATTATTATTTATTATTATTTCTAATAATAATAAAAACCGTCAACAAACTACGCTACACATACGGCAAAATCTATCAAATCTATAAAGGAAAACCTATCAAATCTATTTGGGAAAACCTATCAAATCTATGTTTACCTCTATGGTTTAAAGTTGTAAATTACGTACCGAAAATGATAATGTAGCGGCGGCGGTGTTGCGGCGGCGGTGTTGCAGCGGCGGTGGTGCAGCGGCGGTGGTGGTAAGCAGATGGTGGGCAGCGGCGGTGGTGGTGCGCAGATGGTGGAGCAGCGGAGGTGGTGGTGCGCAGATGGTGGTGAGCGGCGGTGATGGTGAGCGGCGGTGGTGGTCTGCGGCGGTGGTGGCAAGCGGCGGTGGTGGTGAGAGATGGTGGATAAATGTGTCACTGGGAGGGCTAGCGGTGACGGTTTGGCGGCGGTGGTGGTGAAACGTTTGTGGTTGTGGTGGTGAAACGGTGTAGTGAAAGGGGTGTGGTGAAATGGGGTGTGGTGAAATGGGGTGTGGTGAAATGGGGTGGTGAAATGGGGTGTGCGAACGGTTGAAGGTGAAACTAGTGACCACGAGGTCACGGTTTGGCCACCACGTGACCTCTTACACACACGGTACTCGAGGGGCAGGTGCACTAATCGAGGGAAAATCAGATTCAAAAAATATCTTAAGAGGTCACGGTTTGACCTCCACGTGACCTCTTACTTTTTTTGTATTATTATTATTATTATTGTTATTGTTATTATTATTATTATTATTATTATTATTACTATTATTATTATTATTATTATTACTATTACTATTACTATTACTATTACTATTACTATTACTATTATTATTATTATTATTATTATTATTATTATTATTTATTATTATTAACCGTAATCTTTTAGTTTCTGGATACACAAAATAATACTATTATTATTATTATTATTAACTTTAAATTATTACTATTAAACTTTTTATTTATATTAGAGTATATTATTATTATTATTATTGTTATTATTATTATTTATCATTATTGTTATTATTATTAGAGTTTATTTTGTAGTTTCTAGATACACAAATAATACTATTATTATTATTATTATTATCAACTTTAAAAGTATTACTATTAAATTTTTTATTTATATTAGAGTATATTATTATTATTATTATTGTTATTATTATTATTTATCATTATTGTTATTATTATTAGAATTTATTATGTATGTTTGAACATTTGTTTACAAAATATAAGGTGTATATATGTTGATTTGTTCCCGATAAGATTGTTTAGGTTATCATTAAAATGTCACGGTTTGTTCACGTACGCATGTTTGTATGTACGTTTACGAAGTGTATTTGTTCTTATTGTGTATATATGTTGATGTGTGTGCATGTTCATGAAAAAAATATCCGATTCGATATACGTAAATGATAATAAACGGTTAATGTGTGGGTTTAGAGAACCCCAAAAGGTCACAGTTAGACCAAACCGTGACATCTTTTGTCAACAAGGTGTGACGGTTAGGTCACCACGTGACACTTTGTGTCAACAAACTATGACAGCATCATTCTACAATGCCACATGTGAACAAAGGGGTCACGGTTTGCCCAAACCATGACTTTTTGGTCCAGTTTAGTTTAAAAGAATTTGTTTTCTATACTTTTTAGCGAACCACTCCCGTAACGATCGGTTAAGACAGTAACACAACAGGGAGTGGTGTGGGCTCGAAACCCACTACCACCAGTTCATGAGGTATTTTTTATAAAAATATTTACATAGCAAAATTTTAAAAATTAGGCAAAAGGTCACGGTTCGCCCAAACCGTGACCTTTTGCCTAATTTTTTAAAATTTTGCTAAGTAAAAATTTTTATAAAAAATACCTCCATGAACCGATGGTAGTGGGTTTCGAGCCCACACCACTCCCCTGTTGCCTTACCTTCTTAACTGGTCGGGACAGGAGTGGTTCCCTGAAAAGTACTGAAAACAAATACTTTTAAACTAAACTGGACCAAAAGGTCACGGTTTGCCCAAACCGTGACCCCTTTGTTCAGCTGTAACAGTTTGATGACAAAAAGTGTCATCAAACTTTTGTCAAAACCCTAACCGTGACGGTTAGGCCTAACCGTCACCTTTTGGGCTCCTAACCGTGACCTTTAAGGCAAACCGTGACATTTAGGTTTTTATTGTTACTATTGTTTCTATTATTATTATTATTATTTCTATTATTATATTATTATTATTATTATTATTATTATTACTATTATTATTATTATTATTACTATTATTATTATTATTATTGTTATTATTATTATTATTATTATTTCTATTATTACAATTATTATTACTATTATTATTACTATTATTATTACTATTATGCAAGGAAAGGTTGCGTACATCAGATCGCTTCGCGATCCGGCCCCTCCCCGGACCCTGCGCAAAGCGGGAGCTTTATGCACCGGGTACGCCCTTTATTATTACTATTATCATTACTATTATTATTATTATTATTATTTTTATTACTATTATTATTATTATTGTTACTATTATTTGTAGTATTATTATTAATATTATTATTATTTCTATTATTTCTATTATTTGTACTATTATTTTTATCATCATCATCATCATCATCATCATCATCATCATCATCAAATAAAGGGATCTTCATTAATATGATAAAATATCGGAGAATGATAACTTACAATCCGTTATTCTAACGTAATTATTTATACGATCCTCATACATATTTTGCCATTCTAGTGCTTGTTGATATGCAAATCTCAGTCAATGATAGCTCACACTGGGCATTGGGTAATCCCCTTCCATTTCTATGCAAAGAAAGTGATCTTGGTTAATATGAGCAAGTGCGACAACTGGATAGGTGAATAATGGCTCTGGGGCTGTTCTTAGCGGGAAGCATGTCTGGCTGCCAAATGAAGAAATAAGATGCACAATACAACTGAATGTTTTCGCAATTACGAGTCCACGCACCGGAAAAGTTAGCCAATGGGTATTGGGTGCGGGTTGAGTAGTGCCAAACCAATTTAAGCTATTACGAACAGAATCATAATAGCCAGGCTTCTCGCGGTTCAAATTGCTCCGCCAATACCACATGTTTCTGTCCATCTCCGACAACATTTGATGCCTAACCCATTCCCATTCATTTTGCTTTTTCCCTAAAGCCACCGCGATCGCCCGAAAACCACAGTTACCATCAGGCCGCACATCTTTTATAGTCGAAACGTACCGGTGAATCCATTGGGGCAGCTGATCCTTAAACTTCATAACTTTTATCACGTCCTTTGGTTTCAATATTAAAGGAAACCCTAGGGAAGCTCCCGTAATCGGTACATTTGAAGCAGCCTTTGCCTGATTAGAACGGTCGTTGGGCATTTTAAACTGAGGGGTATATGAGCTATGCCTCGCCGGGTCAGGCATAGTTTGTTGTGAGGAAGTATAGGAGCTGTGTCTAGCAGCCTCATACTGTAATGTATTGGAGTCCGCTCTTCTTTGTTGCTCCTTAATATTTGGACGACCTCGTCGGACATGACGCACCTCAGGTTCTTTAAGTTTTGACTTGCTCTTAAACAAAGAGTCAAATACTTTGTTAAACAATTTTTTCTTTACTTGAGGATTGGGAGACGACATAACCTTTTGTTTCAAGTCATCAAATTTCACATCGTAGTCAGGTTCAGGTGGCGCGACGTACGCTGGCTCAAAATCAAGCTTCCTCCAGTGTGGATCTACCGCATCGAGTGGAATACTTGTGACTAGATTTAAAGGTTAAATTATTAGTGAAAAATATGCAATCGTGTGACAACAATAAAAAATGTATTAAGAAAAATATAACCTTCTCGGATGTATATCTCCAAACGACAAGCACATGGCAAGCCCATGGACGTGAACAACTGGTGTCCACATGAACCCCCAGACTCCTGAATCATTTCCATTTTTGTCAACTATGATTCAAGGAGGCTAAGGCAAAAAATGGATACTTTATAATGCAATTTTGAAAACAATGACAGTCGATGGTCTTTTTTAATCTTCACACAGGACATCTCGAATGTTTTACAAATTTCAATCTCCTGGCCGCGCACGAGGTCACAAACATATCCGATAAGTGTGTGCAACGTATTATTAGTCCCTATGAGGTAACTCTTGAAGTTGGCATGTTGGCCCTCAACCCTATTAGTTGTAAATTCACCAAAGTTAAGGCGGTCGTACATCCAACATGTAACAATTTTCTCTTTGTACGGCACCAACCAATTATTCCAAATATATTCCCATACATCTGAAAGAAATAACAAATTTTATAAAATGAACAATAAATTATTAGAGTAAAAATAACTATGAAATTCTTACCACGTTTATCATCTTCATTTAACTTTTCTTCAATCTTCTTGCAATTGTAATCGTACAATGCCTCTGTGGGAGACGAACACAAGGTCTTCCACCACTATGAAAAATCCTTCCACATGTCGGTTTTAAAAGGATATTTCACCGTCTTTTGATATTCTCCCTAACGTGCCACCTGCATAGGTTTTTAGTAGCACTCGGGAACACTGTGTCACATGCGCTCATCAGGGCCAGGTCCCTGTCTGTGACAATAACGTGGGGCTCCACACACCCATCGAGCATATCTCTGATCCGCTCCAGTATCCATGTGAAGTTGTCCTGTCGTTCCCTCGATATAAATTGTAAGGCCCACCTTTCTCAGGGAAGCCTCACAGTTGGTTATTCACAGCAAAAGATCGATTTAAAACAATCATTCACTCATATACCTATAAGATATATATATATTGCAGCGGAAAGTTACTATCATTTCAATTCATTACAAGTAAAATATAAACATTGTCTTTAATCAACAAAACTATTTAGGGTTCTTGTTTAGCTTTTCTTCGTTCGGGATGCCAGTCTTCTAGTGCCAAGAAGCTTCAATCCCATGCCTCTATTCTGTCGCTCTAACTCTTACCTGTCAACTGATATGCATACAAAAGTCAGATTCGCTGAGTGAATTCTAGGTTTTCTTTGTAAATATCTTTTTGTAAAGGTATTAGCTTTAGCAGTTGAAAATAGTTCCCGTCTATCAAAAACGTTAGGCTATAGCCTGAATACTCTAGCTTGAACTCGTCCAAGTAGCTTAAATTCTAAGTCACTTAGGCTATAGCCTGAATACTCTAGCTGCACGAAAGTTAACATGCAAAAACGTCATTTTCTTCATAGTTTCGCCCATAGTTTCGCTACAGCGAAACTGCAGTTTCGCTGGGCAGCACTTCTGCTAGTTTCGCTAGGCAGATTCGCTGCCTTGAACGCCCAACTTTTGTTGGAATTCCCTAGTCTCGCAGAGTCTATAGGTCAGTCTGGGTCTTAGCGAGATTACCGGCAAAACTGTAGTTTCGCCTGAGCGAAACTGTAGTTTCGCTGAAATTTCTCCTAGTCTCGCTGAATGAGTTCACAGTTTCGCTGGTTAAATGCTTAAATTCGCTGGATCGGGGCCCAGTTTTGCTGGATGAACAGAAACTCAGATCCAGCCCATTTTTAACCCAAAATCTTAACTTTTTACGTCCAAATCCTTGGTTTGCCTTCCACGAAACCAAATCTAGGCTTTTTACACGTTTTCATACGTAAAATTCGACCTTTATGTGTTTCTTTAAACTTTTCAAAACCCCAAAACCCTAGAATCTGGGTTTGATCTACAGAAGGCCTTAGGGGCCGATTCTTACCTTGTTTTGTTGCACTTTCCTTGTGTTTTGATGCTCCAATCCATCAGAACTTCAATCCTTCAAACCTTCAAGCTCCAAATCTTGAATTTCTTCACTTTCTCTCTCTACGAATTTGGTGGCTAGGGTTTGAAATGGTGGAAGATGGAGCTGCTCATGCATGTTTAAGGGCTGATTAGGGCCCTTAAACCCATCAAGTCTAGCCCATTAAGGCTAATTTGATCCATAGCCCACTAATTTACCCCTTTATTTCTTAAATTAACCCTTAAAAGCCCATTATTATTAAATGGCTCGTTTCGGGAAATTTCGGGGCGTTACAAGTCTCCCCCCTTATTTAGGTTTCGTCCTCGAAACCTGCTTCGTCGTTAAACAGATCAGGTATTGACATCTCATTTCCTCCTCGGATTCCCAGGTGGCATTCGACCCCTTTCTATGTTTCCATTGTACCTTGACTTGCTTGACTACTTTATTTCTCAATTGTTTCTCCTTCCGGTCCAGTGTAACCACTGGTTGTTCTACATAGTTCAGCTTCTCGTCCACCTCGATGTCATCTAGAGGTACGACTGCCTCATTCGGTGCTAAACATTTCCTTAAGTGCGACACATGAAAGGTAGGGTGAATCCCACTTAACTCTTCTAGAAGGTCTAGCCTGTAAGCTACATCCCCAACTCGTGCTAGTACCTCGAATGGTCCGATGAACCTGGGACTCAGTTTCCCCCTCTTCCTAAATCGGATGATTCCCTTCCATGGTGACACTTTTAGCATTATCCTGTCACCCACGCTGAACTCTATCGGTCTCCTTCTTCTGTCGGCGTATGACTTTTGTCTATCCTTGGCAGCCTTCATATACGCCTTGATTTTCTCCAACTTTTCCGTTGTGGCTTCCACGACTTCTAAGCTTCCTAGCTCCTTCTGTCCGACATCACCCCAACAAATAGGAGTTCTGCACCGTCGACCGTACAATAACTCATACGGGGGCATCTTAATACTGCCGTGGTAGCTGTTGTTATAAGAGAACTCTGCTAGTGGCAAGTGATCATCCCAGTTACCGCCAAATTCGATAACGCATGCCCGAAGCATATCCTCTAGGGTCTGGATCGTTCTCTCCGATTGCCCATCGGTCTGCGGGTGGTATGCGGTACTAACGTGCAACCTCGCACCCATCTCTTCATGGAACTTTTTCCAAAACTTTGAGGTGAACCGCGTATCCCTATCTGAAACAATCGATACGGGCATACCATGTCGCGCCACAATTTCTCGGATAAATAGTTCAGCAAGCTTTTCTGAACTAATTGCATCCTTGATTGGCAGGAAATGCGCACTTTTAGTCAGTCTATCAACAACCACCCATATCGCGTCACGGCCTTTTGTCGTGCGGGGTAGTTTGGTGATGAAGTCCATGGTAACATGTTCCCACTTCCACTCTGACACTTCTAATGGCTGAACATAACCATAAGGTCTTTGGTGCTCAGCCTTCACCCGTAGGCACGTGAGACATTTATTTACATACGCAACCACATCCCTCTTCATCCCAGGCCACCAATAATCTTTCTTCAAATCATGGTACATCTTATTTGTGCCTGGATGTATTGAGTAGCGGGTCTTGTGCGCTTCATCCATAATCTTTTCCCGCAAGTCACCATGCTTCAGAACCCATATCCTGCCATGGAAGGTCTTAACACCCAAGGTGTTCTCTATAAATTCATCCGCTTTTCCCACCATCCTTTCCTTATTGATTTGCTGCTCTTTTAAAGCGTCCATTTGAGCTTTGCTTATCATCCTCATAACATCTGGGGTCACTACTAGTTGGCACGCCTTCACCCGGATCGGTTCATATCCTTCCTTTCAGCTCAGGGCATCGGCTACCACGTTAGCCTTACCCGGTGATAATGGATTTCACAGTCGTAATCCTTTATCAGCTCCAACCACCTCCTCTGTCTCATATTGAGGTCTTTCTGCTCGAAGAAATATTTCAGACTTTTGTGGTCGGTAAATATGGCGCACTTAGTTCCATACAAATAGTGTCTCCAGATCTTCAATGCGAACACTACTGCGGCAAGTTCCAAATCATGAACCGGGGAACCTCCTTGTCCTTTAACTGTCTGGATGCGTAAGCTATAACCTTTCCTCTTTGCATCAACACGCAGCCTAACCCGCAGTAAGAAGCATCGGAGTATACCGTTAGGTCTTCATCTCCCTCCGGTAGGGTTAGCACAGGAGCTTTGGTTAGTCTATTCTTCAACTCCTGAAACGCATCTTCTTGTTCTTTTCCCTAATCGAACACCACATTCTTCCTCGTTAACCTTGTCAACGGGGAAGCTATCTTTGAGAAGTCTTTGATGAACCTCCTATAGTAGCCAGCCAAACCCAAGAAACTACGGATTTCAGATGGCGTCCTCGGGAATTCCATTGCGTAACTGCCTCGACTTTTGCTGGATCAACCATAACTCCCTCGGAATTTATAATGTGCCCTAAAAACTGCACCTCCCGTAGCCAGAAGGCACATTTAGAGAACTTCGCATATAGTTTCTCCCTTCGTAAAGTTTCTAACACCTCCTTGATATGAAAAGCGTGGTCTCCCTCATTCTTTGAGTATATCAAAATGTCGTCAATAAAGACTATCACTGATCTGTCCAACATCGGCCGACACACGTGATTCATTAAGTCCATGAATGCCGTAGGAGCATTGGTTAGCCCGAAAGACATAACCAGGAACTCATAGTGGCCATAGCGCGTTCGGAAGGCCGTCTTTGGGATATCTTGCTCCCTTACCTTCAGTTGATGATATCCGGATCAGAGATCTATTCGGGAGAACCAACTTGCCCCTTGCAATTGATCAAACAGATCATCTATCCGGGGTAGAGGGTATCGATTCTTCACGGTCAGCTTATTCAACTCCCTGTAATCTATACACATCCTCATGCTGCCATCCTTCTTTTTCACAAATAGCACGGGAGCGCCCCACGGAGAAATATTAGGCCTAATGAATCCCTTGTCAAGGAGTTCCTGCAGTTGTGACATGAGCTCCTTCATCTCGGACGGAGCTAGGCGGTAGGGTGCTTTGGCAATGGGTTGGGCTCCAGACAGTAAGTCAATCTGAAACTCTATCTCCCTATCTGGTGGTACTCCTGGCAGATCCTCCGAGAATACGTCAGGAAAGTCCCGCACTACTGGTACATCGGGCAACTCTTTCGCTTTATCTTTAACATCCTTGACATACCCTAGGTAAGCTCCGCACCCTCGCCTCATACATTTCTCCGCCTTGATCATGGAAATGATCCTTGGAACCTTACAATCGTTATCACCGTATATCGTAACCGAACTACCATCTGGAGCCGTTAATCGGATCATCTTCTGTTGGCATACTATGTTAGCATCGTGGGCCGCTAGCGAATCCATCCCTAGTACGACATCAAAACCTCCTAAGGGCATAACAAACAATCGTGCGGGAAAGTAATGGCCTCCTAGTTTAATGTGGCAATCCTCTATCATCCTGACTATTCTAATGGACTTACCATCGGCTGTTTCTACTTCGAAGGCATAATCTATTTCCTTAGTTTGGACATCTAGTGTAGCACAGAAGGATACAGATACGAAACTCTTACTGGCACCACTATCAAATAATATGGAGGCGCAAACATCATTGACAAGGAACGTACCTGACACTACGTCCGGGTCCTTCCTTGCTTCTTTCTTGTTCATGGTGAAAGCCCTTGCCTTGACCTTGGGCTTTCCATCATCCCCCTTGTCATCACCCCTGCTCGTGCTCGAGCTTCCCGGCTTGGCTTTCTTGCAATCCCTGCTGTAGTGCCCCGACTCATGGCAGTTAAAGCACTTGTTTACTTCCGGGCACTCCCTAGCCATATAACCCGTTTTCCCACACCGGTAGCACCCATGGCTACCCAATCGACACTCTCCGGGATGCCTCCTCCCACACTTCCCACAGTTCTTAACTTCCTCGATCCCCTTCACAACCATCTGTTTTGCATCCACCCTTGCTTTCTTGTTCCCCGGTTGGTGGCCACCACTTCCATATCACTTCCCATTGTTATTCCAAGCCTTCTTCGTCTCACCCACTATCACCGGCCTGCGATGATCGTACAACCTTCCACTGAGGTCCACCACTGATCTAAAAGTACCAGGTCGGGCAGTGACCATGTCCCTACGAATGTCCAGAGGCAACCCTTGTATGTACCTCTTGATTCTCTTGGATTCGGGAGTCACCAAGTCAGGCACCAGACGTGCCATTTCATTCAATTTTGTAGTGTACTCCTTGTGAGTCATATTTCCAACCTCCAAACTCACGAACTCTTGCTCAATCTTGTCAAGCTCTCTTTCCGGGCAGTACTCCTCTATCACCAACCTCTTCATCTCCGGCCACTTCATCCTCTCAATGGCCTCCTCTCCGTAAGACTCAACAATGTTATCCCACCAACACAATGCTGGATCCAAAAGGGAATGGGAAGCAAACTTCACCTTTTGGTTTTCACGGCACTCACTGATCTTCAGTATGGCCTCCATTTCCCTGATCCAACGCTGGGCAGTGGCAGCGTTACCAGTACCATCAAATGTTGGGGGCTTACACCTCTGAAAATCCCCGTAGCTGCACCCCTTCGCCCTCTCTTCCACCTCGGGACCGTCATGGTTACCCAGACGATCTCCCTCGTCGCTCAACTCCTCAGTCTTGACCGCTCCCTTCCTATCCACCTTCTCGGATGCTGTACTCTTCTTACTGTCGCCCTTAACCTGCTCCACAAATTTCGCAAGCAGAGCGGGCATCACTCCAGAGAGGACTTGATGCACTTCTTGGGCAATAGCTTCCTTCACTGTCTCCTTTAGTTTTGCCTGGTCAGTAGTGAGCCCCTCGGCTCCCATTTCTAGCTCAACCTCCTCCTCTTTCACCGGCTCCTTGACCGGCTTTCTGGTTGACCTTTTCGTTGGCTTCACCGTTGCACTTGCAGTTTCCTTTGCCTTAGTCGGGGGCCTTCCCTAGTGCTTCTCCGGGTGACCATTGTTGGGACTTCTTTCTTTGGTGCCATTCTTTCTACTTCCTATAAGATTTAGAATGTTAATATGGTCTTTCAAGGCAAGTTCAGTTCACCACAAGTTTTGTAAATTTTTAATAACAGTGGCCAGTTGTGATTAACTACTTACAGAACTTCTCACGCCATAAACTTTCCTATCCTGAACCACACCAACACTAGAACCTACTATACCTAGTCTATGCATGTATAAGTCACATAAATTCAGATAGGTGTCACAGATAACTTTATCATACTCTACCTCGGCTCTTACTTAAATAAGAAGGCACTATCCCTCGGAATAATACCTACAACATACTTTGTTAACTCTTGGCATGGAGCTTCTTGGACTGGCATCCTTGACACTTGGTCCCATTATCTGTTTAAGTTTAGGTTTACAAAAACAGTTTTCCCAAATCTCTTAAACATTGGCTCTGATACCAACTTGTAAAGCCCACCTTTCTCAGGGAAGCCTCACAGTTGGTCATTCACAGCAAAAGATCGATTTAAAACAATCATTCACTCATATACCTATAAGATATATATATATTGCAGCGGAAAGTTACTGTCATTTCAATTCATTACAAGTAAAATATAAACATTGTCTTTAATCCACAAAACTATTTAGGGGTTCTTGTTTAGCTTTTCTTCGTTCGGGATGCCAGTCTTCTAGTGCCAAGAAGCTTCAGTCCCATGCCTCTATTCTGTCGCTCTAACTCTTACCTGTCAACTGATATACATACAAAAGTCAGCTTCGCTGAGTGAATTCTAGGTTTTCTTTGTAAATAACTTTTTGTAAAGGTATTAGCTTTAGCAGTTGAAAATAGTTCCCGTCTATCAAGCATCAATACATACAGGCTATCACTTTATCGATACTTTATCATTTCTTTTCATTTCTCGTTATTTATTACTCTTCTTTATCCGTCAATTCTCTGTCACAATCGGTGCCTAGGCTCGCCTAGGACCTTACCGACACGCCAATTAAGGGCTTACAGTCGTACTCGATCGAGCCATTAATGTCATGCCAATTCAGGGCTTACAGACCTGCCTGTTCGAGCATTACTTTATCCGGGTGAGGGCACAACAAATGCAACCCTCCTTTAGCCATTGCTTGCAAGTCTTTACGTTATCCCTTGCCAGCAGGACTTTACTTGCAAGACTTTACTTTATCCAGGTACACGTTATGGGCCCAATAACAATTCTTTACGTTTCACTTTCTTATTTAAGTTATATATATATATATATATATATATAATATAACACAACACATCTCGAAGGCAATCCATCACTACAAGGTTATATCTCGATAAGGAAAACACGTTATCAATTCGTTAGAAATCTCGTTTCCCATATAAGATAGTAAGTAAAACTTTACTCTAAAAGAACTGATTACAAAAGTATATATCTTAGTATGCATACCGCCCCAAACATTTAAAGCATGTATAAAATAGGGGATCTAAAACTCACCTGAACTCGTCCAAGTAGCTTAAATTCTAAGTCACTTAGGCTATAGCCTGAATACTCTAGCTGCACGAAAGTTAACATGCAAAAACGTCATTTTCTTCATAGTTTCGCCCATAGTTTCGCTACAGCGAAACTGCAGTTTCGCTGACAGTTTCGCTGGGCAGCACTTCTGCTAGTTTCGCTAGGCAGATTCGCTGCCTTGAGCGCCCAACTTTCGTTGGAATTCCCTAGTCTCGCAGAGTCTATAGGTCAGTCTGGGTCTTAGCGAGATTACCGGCGAAACTGTAGTTTCGCCTGAGCGAAACTGTAGTTTCGCTGAAATTTCTCCTAGTCTCGCTGAATGAGTTCATAGTTTCGCTGGTTAAATGCTTAAATTCGCTGGATCGGGGCCCAGTTTTGCTGGATGAACAGAAACTCATATCCAGCCCATTTTTAACCCAAAATCTTAACTTTTTACGTCCAAATCCTTGGTTTACCTTCCATGAAACCAAATCTAAGCTTTTTACACGTTTTCATACGTAAAAATTCGACCTTTATGTGTTTCTTTAAACTTTTCAATACCCCAAAACCCTAGAATCCGGGTTTGATCTACAGAAGGCCTTAGGGGCCGATTCTTACCTCGTTTTGTTGCTCTTTCCTTGTGTTTTGATGCTCCAATCCACCAAAACTTCAATTCTTCAAACCTTCAAGCTCCAATCTTAAATTTCTTCACTTTCTCTCTCTACTTTCTCTCTCTACTTTCTCTCTCTACGAATTTGGTGGCTAGGGTTTGAAATGGTGGAAGATGGAGCTGCTCATGCATGTTTAAGGGCTGGTTAGGGCCCTTAAACCCATCAAGTCTAGCCCATTAAGGCTAATTTGATCCATAGCCCACTAATTTACCCCTTTATTTCTTAAATTAACCCTTAAAAGCCCATTATTATTAAATGGCTCGTTTCGGGAAATTTCGGGGTGTTACATAAATGCATGCGCAATACAAAACGACTTCGACGTCGATGTAACACCAATAACCTGAACAAACGGAATGTTGTACATGTTGGTCTTGTACGTCGTGTCTATCAACATCACGTGCAGGAATGCGCGCCACATTTTATACGAAGTAGGATGATAAAAGAAAACATCTTCCACAACCTTAGTAGTTGCATTCGTTCGTGTTTCATACACGAACTCTTTAGATTGTAGCAGCTTTTCAAGTTCCTGCATTGGTGTCATGCCTTTTCTCCCCTCAGCCCTAAACTTCGACGTCAGATTGTATATGTCTTGAACAACACAGACGCTGTGGGGAAAGTGCTCCCTTACGGCTGAATGGATATGTCATGGCCGCACGTGCTGCCTGTGTAACTTCTCGACAAGATCAATTTCTTCGGCGGTCATCTTCCTAAGATGCGCGTGGCCTTCCTCGTACACAACATGATCGTGGTTGTGCGTCTCGTTTCTCACCTCTAACATCCAACTGTCACTCTTTCCGACGTACTTCCCTACGAGTTTAAAGGGACATCCTTTCTTTATGCTCCCAGTACGTCTACTTGTGCCAGTGAATTTAGGTTCACCACTACGATTGCATAATAGTTCAATATCCTTTTTTCATGACCGACCCACCACAATGACGCACCCATGCTCGCGTCCTCTCATTTTAGCCCACTTCTCCAAGTCCTCACAAGAATCAAAATACTGAAAAAATGATAAAGCTATACATAAAAACAATATATAAAACAAATTGTAAGGCCCCGTTCCCGGGCACCTCACAGTTGGTCATTCATCGCACATAAACATTTTAAATCGTTCATATATTTCGCAGCGGAATTTAAAACTTTCATTTATAACTAAAAACATGTCATTTCATAACATTACAATATTCGTTTTCATCTCAAAATACAATGACATGTCAAAATATGGATGCCAGCCTCATCAACTGAGTAGTCGCCTCGTGCCATCCTCAACAACATACCTGCCAACTGGAAACACATCAAAGTCAGCGTTGCTGAGTGAGTTCTAGTTTTATATTAAAACATACTTTACTTTCCATCAAAACCGTTCTTACATACATACAATCACACAACATATGTTCACGTAGATAATATTATTATTATCTTCATCATTCATTCATTAGCTTTCGTTCGTGTACCGTGCATCGTTAACGTTCACGTTCTTTCTTAACTCTTTCTTTCATTCGTGCGTTCCTTACTTTCATTCATACATTCGTTACATTCGTTCGTACGTACATTACTTTCATTCTTACGTTCATTTCATTCATTCGTACGTTCATTACTTTCATGCATCCTCTATCTTTCACTTCTATCTAGATCCGGTCACACTTTACCCTCTTTATGGCACACAGCCATGATTACTGAGGTCGAGTGACAAGGACCCCATTTCATACGTCATCATTATGTTCCTTCCGTTCATTACTTTCATTCATTCGTTCTTTAGCTTTCATTATGTTCATTATCTTTCACTCGTTTCATACTTTCTTTCTTTCAAAATTATCTCTCTCATTCATCAACTCACGTGATGCTCCCGACTCATGTCCGAAGACTGATACTGTGCCGGGGCCCGCTCACAACCCCCGACTCATGTCCAAAGACAGACACAGTACCGGAGCACGCGATACATTCCTCATTCGTCTCATCTCACTCTCACGCACTACTCCCGACTCATGTCCGAAGACTGATACTGTGCCAGGGCCTGCTCACAAACCCCCGACTCATGTCCGAAGGCTGACACAGTACCGGAGCATGCGATCCTCTACTCATCCAACTAGACCCTGTCTCATGCAATATCCCCGACTCATGCTCGAAAGCTGATGCTGTGCCAGGGCCTGCTCACAAACCCCCAACTCATGTCCGTAGACTGACACAGCACCGGGATACGCGACAAAGATCCCATACGAGTCAATCACAAAGATTGAACTCCATCCGAGTCTGTTACGACACAAAGTCCCTCACCTCATAACTATGCGTGGCTTTATGCCACACCCCCGAAGTTAAACATAACTCGGGTAACATCACCCCCACCGAAGTGGGTAACTATGACAGCCTCCCGTGTTTTCATTCGTTCATTAATAGTTCATTCAATCATCATATTCCTCTTTTATTATCTTTCACTTTACGTTATTAATACTTTTCATTCGTTCATAAACAATTCACGTAAAGATACAGAAAGATAAACATACATCGAATCAAGGAACATCGACACTTACAAGTCATCAGTCATTACCATCATATAAGGCTACATCATACTTAACATACATACATCATACATGTACACGCAATTACTATCATCATCGTGTCCCACGTAACTTCTAAGCCTCGATAGTCATCACACGTATACCTATGGGAGCTATCATATCATTACCTATACTAGCTCTCTTCCCGAAGGCCAGTAATTACACTATGTCCCTCCTCGTACACAACAGCCCTACTTGGGCGATTGGGCACCCTTCAGTCGTATAACCTCCATGCGACTGAACACTGTGCGATTGGACCAATGCGGATGAGTATCCATGCGGATGAACATCCAACCATACGAATGGACTCCCTATCGTGTGACTGAACATTATACGTATGGGCATCTATGCGACTGAACTCTCAACCGTGCGATTGAACTACTATGCGAATGGGCATATGCGACTGAATCCCTTAATCGCATGGCCTGTCGGGCGATTGAGCCCCATTCGTACGACTGAGCCTCAATCGTACGATTTAATATCAGTTTTCCCTCAGTCGTGCGACTGGACCTTCAGTCGCATAACCCTAACTAGGCAGCGACTGGAGTTCATCACGAACAACAACCGTGACATTCGGCTTCCAAACTCTTCCAGACCTCGTTTGAGCTCAAATTAGACCCTCTAATCCATAGGGAAACATACCTCAACCTCATACAAGCCTATCCTAGTCCGGAATCAAGCCCTAAACGTACCATACACATACACATACGTACATACACGGGTTAAACACCCAAAACTTGAAAATAGGGTTTCAGATGTGTTCCAGCCCCAAAATCATTCAAAAACATGTAAAAGAGGGGTCCTAGAACTCACCTTAGTAGCCTCCTCGGTTAGAGCTTCAATTTGACCTGCTATACGTTGATCTTGGCTCACGAACCCGCCTGGACTGGACTGTCTCCTTTTTTCTCTCTGGTTTCGCGACTATGGGGAAGGAGTGTGGGCTGCCCTCTTCCTTAAATACTACTGTCCAGTCGCCCGAGGTCTCCATGCGACTGGACCTCCAGTCGTCCCGCTCCATGCGATTGAACACTCCAGTCGCACGATTGAGTTCCAGTCGTGCGGTTGAGCTTCAATCGCATGTCTTCCATGCGATTGGACGCTCCAGTCGCATGACACTTCAAATCGAAATTTCCGGGTGTTACAAGTCCACCCCCCTTAAACGGGTTTCGTCCCCGAAACCTGTTGTTCCTTAAACCTCCGCGGGCAATATCGTCCCATTTCTTTTCCCAATCTATAACTTGGAATCCTATCGCTCCACATCGTTTATCCACATTCGACCTCTGGTGTATCTTGGACTGTCGCCATCGGCAACCCATACATACTGATCAATGTTCACTTGACCAGCACTTGCGACTCCAAACATGCCATGTAGAATACAGTTACTTAGTCACAATACTCGAGCAAGGGCTCGGCGTCATAATCATTGAGCTTCAGGGCATCACTGAGAACCTTCAGCCTAAGTGTGTGAAGAACAAGGCCTTCAACTTGTGTAAAGTTGCTGCATGCACAAATCACTGGCTGAAACTGTTCCTCAGATAACGGGTGACACATCTTTCTCAATTGCATCACTCAATCCTCTAGGGCATCAGATAACCTAGTGAATCCACTAATAGTAATCCCTACATCAAAGGGCTCCTAGACATTTCTTCTTCTACCATGCAACTCATAAAAGAGGGCACTAGGAATGAATACTACTAGCATCGCATTCAAGGCGTAAGGGCATAAACTTAAATTACCAGAAACTTACCTGTCGTCTAGTCGGAGTCCGCTATAGCCTTCACCCTCTGTCCTCCTTCCTCGCACTAGAGCTGCTCGCCTTTGACCTCTTACAATCCCTGCTTAGATGTCCAGTCTTTCCGTAATTGTAGCACTTAGCCATGCGGCAATCCCTTGCCCTGTGGCCTTCCTTTCCACACTAAAAGCAAACGTTCAGTCCCCATTTGCACTCCCCTTCGTGACCTCTACCACACTCCTTACATACCTCATCCTTCCTTCTTATCCTCTCCCGATCATCGATCCTCATCATCTTACCTTCGGCCACCAATCCACCATCACTATCTCGCCTTCCCTTCCCCTTCTTATCATAGGCTCGCTCCCCGCTTCACCTGTTATCGCTATCGTCTCCCGCTCGTCATACAACCTTCCCGCCAAATCCACTGCCAACCTAAACGTGCTTGGTTGGGCAGCGATCAGGTGCCTACGGATATCCGTCGGCAAGCCCTGAATATACCTCTTGATCTTCCGCGAAAGAGGTGTCACCTGATCCGGCACCAGACGTGCCATCTCATTAAACTTTGTAGTGTACTGCTGGTGTGTCATCGTCCCAGCTTCCAACTGCAGGAACTCCCTTTCAACTTTATCCATTTCACAGTGAGGACAGAACTCCTCAATCACCAGTCTTTTCAACTTTGACCATCTCATCCTTCCGATTGCCCGACTACCCTCAGCTTGGACTATGTTGTCCCACCAGCACAAAGCTGAGTCCACGAAAGAGTGGGCGGCAAACTTCACTTTCTGATCCTCCCGGCACTCGCTGATATTCAGCACGGCTTCCATTTCCCTCACCCACCGGTGAGCAGCAGCAGCAGTGCCATTACCATCAAAAGTTGGGGGCTTGCATCGTTGAAAGGCCCTGTAGTTACAGCCTCGTGCCGCTTCCTGCACAGGCTCATCCTCCTCTTCCTCCTCATCGGAGAAAACCATTTCAGTCTCCGCCTGTCTCCCTCCACCCAAAGGTCTACCCCTTTCATGTCTCTCCTCATCCCTAACAGCCTTTATCACTTTAGTCACTACAGACGGTAAGATCGTCTGCATGACCTGGTGTACTTCTTCCACAACCGCCTCTCTCATCGAGGCTCTCAAATTTGCGCTTTTGTCTGCTCCCTCCTGATGAGGAGTCTCGTGTTCTTCATGAACCACCTTTTCAACTCTAGGCCTTCCTCTCATGACTCGTGGTTTGACACCACGTCCGTCACCCGCCTCCACCACGTGAAGCCTTAGAAGTTCTACCACCGGCCATCCTCTATCACACTGAAAGATTCAAACACTAACACGGTCATTCCAAGGAATAGCTCAGTTTATGTCAAGTATAGTAAGTCCCTAATTACAGTGATCAGTTGTGATTAGCCACTTACTCTACTCTTGGCACCCCGAGCATTACCTGTCCTGACTATATTAGCATCTAAATCTAACAGTAACACATAAACATATAACATGCGCACATAATACCAGTTAACATTACGAAAATACCTGATGGCACGCAGCTACTCAGTTTGGCATCCCTTCCCTTTCCGTCCCATTCTCAGTTTAAGATTAGGTTTATTATGAAAATCTACCCATTTCACTTAAACTTTTGCTCTGATACCAACTTGTAAGGCCCCGTTCCCGGGCACCTCACAGTTGGTCATTCATCGCACATAAACATTTTAAATCGTTCATCTATTTCACAGCGGAATTTAAAACTTTCATTTATAACTAAAAAACATGTCATTTCATAATATTACAATATTCGTTTTCATCTCAAAATACAATGACATGTCAAATATGGATGCCAGCCTCATCAACTGAGTAGTGGCCTCGTGCCATCCTCAGCAACATACCTGCCAACTGGAAACACATCAAAGTCAGCGTTACTGAGTGAGTTCTAGTTTTATATTAAAAACATACTTTACTTTCCATCAAAACCGTTCTTACATACATACGATCATACAACATACGTACACGTAGATAATATTATTATTATCTTCATCATTCATTAATTAGCTTTCGTTCGTGTACCGTGCATCGTTAACGTTCACGTTCTTTCTTAACTCTTTCTTTCGTTCGTACGTTCCTTACTTTCATTCATACATTCGTTACATTTGTTCGTACGTACATTACTTTCATTCTTACGTTCATTTCATTCATTCGTACATTCATTACTTTCATGCATCCTCTATCTTTCACTTCTATCTAGATCCGGTCACACTTTACCCTCTTCATGGCATACAGCCATGATTACTGAGGTCGAGTGACAAGGACCCCGTTTCATACGTCATCATTATGTTCCTTCCGTTCATTACTTTTATTCATTCGTTCTTTAGCTTTCATTACGTTCATTATCTTTCACTCGTTTCATACTTTCTTTCTTTCACAATTATCTCTCTCATTCATCAACTCACGCGATACTCCCGACTCATGTCCAAAGACTGATACTGTGCCGGGGCCCGCTCACAAACCCCGACTCATGTCCGAAGACTGACACAGTACCAGAGCACGCGATACATTCCTCATTCGTCTCATCTCACTCTCACGCACTACTCCCGACTCATGTCTGAAGACTAATACTGTGCCGGGGCCTGCTCACAAACCCCCGACTCATGTCCGAAGACTGACACAATACCGGAGCATGCGATCCTCTACTCATCCAACTAGACCCTGTGTCATGCATATCCCCGACTCATGCTCGAAAGCTGATGCTGTGCCGGGGCCTGCTTACAAACCCCCAACTCATGTCCGTAGACTGACACAGCACCGGGATACGTGACAAAGATCCCATACGAGTCAATCACAAAGATTGAACTCCATCCGATTCTGTTGCGACACAAAGTCGCTCACCTCATAACTATGCTTGGCTTTATGCCACACCCCCGAAGTTAAACATAACTCGGGTAACATCACCCCCACCGAAGTGGGTAACTATGACAGCCTCCCGTGTTTTCATTCGTTCATTAATGGTTCATTCAATCATCGTATTCCTCTTTTATTATCTTTCACTTTACGTTATTAATACTTTTCATTCGTTCATAAACAATTCACGTAAAGATACGGAATGATAAACATACATCGAATCAAGGAACATCGACACTTACAAGTCATCAGTCATTACCATCATATAAGGCTACATCATACTTAACATACATACATCATACATGTACATGCAATTACTATCATCATCGTGTCCCACGTAACTTCTAAGCCTCGATAGTTATCACACGTATACGTATAGGAGCTATCACATCATTACCTACACTAGCTCTCTTCCCGAAGGCCAGTAATTACACTATGTCCCTCCTCGTACACAACAGCCCTACTTGGGCGATTGGGCACCCTTCATTCGCATAACCTCCATGCGACTGAACACTGTGCGATTGGACCAATGCGGATGAGTATCCATGCGGATGAACATCCAACCGTACGAATGGACTCCCTATCGTGCGACTGAACACTATACGTATGGGCTTCTATGCGACTGAACTCTCAACCGTGCGATTGAACTACTATGCGAATGGGCCTATGCGACTGAATCCCTCAATCGCATGGCCTGTCGGGCGATTGAGCCCCATTCATACGACTGAGCCTCAATCGTACGATTTAACATCAGTTTTCCCTCAGTCGTGCGACTAGCCCTTCAGTCGCATAGCCCTAACTGGGCAACGACTGGAGTTCATCACGAACAGTAGCCGCGACATTCGGCTTCCAAACTCTTCTAGACCTCGTTTGAGCTCAAATTAGCCCCTTTAATCCATAGGGAAACATACCTCGACCTCATACAAGCCTATCCTAGTCCGGAATCAAGCCCTAAACGTACCATACACATACACATACGTACATACACGGGTTAAACACCCAAAACTTGAAAAATAGGGTTTCAGATGTGTTCCAGCCCCAAAATCATTCAAAAACGTGTAAAAGAGGGGTCCTAGAACTCACCTTAGTAGCCTCCTCGGTTAGAGCTTCAATTTGACCCGCTATACGTTGATATTGGCTTACGAACCCGCCTGGACTGGACTGTCTCCTTTTTTCTCTCTGGTTTCACGACTATGGGGAAGGAGTGTGGGCTGCCCTCTTCCTTAAATACTACTGTCCAGTCGCCCGAGGTCTCCATGCAACTGGACCTCCAGTCGTCCCGGCTCCATGCAATTGAACACTCCAGTCGCACGATTGAGTTCCAGTCGTGCGGTTGAGCTTCAATCGCATGTCTTCCATGCGATTGGACGCTCCAGTCGCATGACACTTCAAATCAAAATTTCCGGGCGTTACACAAATAAAAAAATAAAATAAAGAAAAGAATAAAAACTCTTCGTACTTTATCGGTTTAATAAGAACCGTAGCCTTTCTTATCCGATCCTCATCCCCATCATGCTCCGCGGTGTCCCCATGGTTTTCTTTGAGGTGAACCGAACCGTCACTCTCATCTGTGTCATTTCCATTAAAAATATCCGACACATGTGTAATTTCTAGTTCTGACTGGTACGGGGGATGTCCGTGATCCAGCTTTGTTTATGAGTGGTACGTGTTCGGGGCATGCCCGTAAGAATTGCAAGGGGGATATCTGTACCATTCACCGTAACCTGTCGATTCAAATAAAGAGTTGTACGCCTCTTGAGCAAATGTGTTCGATGGGTTGGTTTCCTCCTCCCCCCACGGAGGGTGACTCCCGTATACGTAATATTCCTAAAAAGATAATGGTTAGATATTTCAAATAATAAATTATAATAAAACATATACTAGTTCAACCTGGTTCGAATCTTCGATATGTGACACCTCATTCAAATCTGGAAGTTTCGGCTTTTGAGAATGATCTCTTGAACCCGACATTGTTTTCGAATTAACGTTTTTTTGAATGACGAAGGCTGAAAATCTCAAGTGTTAGATGAATGAAAGCTCAAAGGTATTTATGATGAAAAATTTTTTAGTGTTGGACGAAATATCGATTGTTGAAAGCTCAAAGGTATTTAAGATGAAATTTTGGTGCACAAACCGTCATGGTTTGGCCTCCACGTGACAGTTCGAGGCGTGAATCCCGACCCTTTTGTCAACATCACAGTCTACCTCGTACCTTAAACTGAACCTCGTACCCTAGAGGTCATGGTTAGGCCAAATCGTGACTGTTTGGTGACCGGTTTTCAACTTTATCAGCCCATTTGTCGTTTTTTTGTCAGGAAGTGTCGGAAGACAGACACAGAAACCGTGACCGCAATACCTCGCGGTCACGGTTAGGTGTCAAAACGTGACCGCAAGCCCTAATCGTGACTGTTTGGCCCGGCCTACCCCCAAAAACCCCTGCGGTGTCCCGATTAGGTATACTATTGTGACATGCTTATTACCACCTACGCGCGATATAAGTTATATTTTAAACCGATCCACCACAACGAGCATACAAAACCTACTAGTTTCAACACAAATGTCAATACATGCCAATTTGATCGGCTGAGCACTTCAAAAATCTGTATTACTGGGTAATCTATCATACATATTCAAAATAATAATCAAAATATAATCTTTAGGTTTGCTGTGAATTCCAAACATTTTGATAACTCCATTCCATCATAGCTTAGTGTAAGTTAATGCATGTACTTAAACTTTAGAGTAAATTACCATTGCATCCCTGAGGTTTGATGATTTGACCATTTGCATCCCTACAGTTTAAAAATCCTCATATACCCCCTAACGTTTTATTTTAGTTCCCATTTGCATCCAAATGACTAACACCGTTAGAGTTTTTGTTAACTCTTTGTTAAAAAGACTGAATTAACCCTAGTTGAAAATATAAAGTCAACATTTAACCAATCAAACATTACACCCACACCACAACCCACACAGCCTCTATCGCCGCCCCCACCACAACCCACACAGCCTCCACCACCACCCCCACCATAACCCATACAGCCTCCACCGCCACCCCCACCAAACCCACACAGCCTCCATGCAGGATCAATTATGGGTCACTCAACAGATGGTTTTCTCTCAAACTCACCCTGAATCAACACTCAGCAAGAGTCTATGAAGAGTTGATCACAATATAACAAGTAACAAGCACTAAGTAAATAAACACAGAATGTAAATTTTCAAGGTACTTTTATATATTGCTTCTCAACTCAAAGGATTACAAGACTCTTGGACTCAAATCACTTGTCTAATGAGTTACATGGAGAAGATATATAATACTACCTACAGCCGGATATACTTAGATACCAGCTGGACACCTCTAACCTTACATCTATACTACAAGACTCTAGGTGAGGTCTTTCAGACATTTTGCCTGAGAGTTGGTTGTCAGGACATGTCCCTGACTTACCTTTTGTCACCAACTAAAGTTGGTAACATGTACTATCATAAAAAGGTGAACAGTAGAATAAAGTATGGTCAACAACATGGCTCTTTAGGAAGATGCCATATTGTATCAGAGGTCTGCAGTGGACTGTCAGGGACCATACTTTTATCTGCTGGTCATAGCAATGTCTTCCGAAGGATAAAGTACTTCGGAAGAATAACTTCTTCCGAAGCCACTTATACTTCGGAAGACTGCTTCTTCCGAGGCTTGGAATCTTCTTTGTCTTCGGAAGTAGACTTTGTCTTCAGCTCTTTCATCAGACTTTGTCTTCGGAAGCTCAGACTTTGTCTTCGGAAGCTCTTTCAGACTTTGTCTTCGGAAGCTCTTTCAGACTTTGTCTTCGAAGCTCTTCAGACATTGTCTTCGAGCTCTTTCAGACTTTGTCTTCGGAAGCTCTTTCAGACTTTGTCTTCGGAAGCTCTTTTAGACTTTGTCTTCGGAAGCTCTTTCAGACTTTGTCTTCAGAAGCTCTTTCAGACTTTCAGAAGATCTCTTGCTTGGCTTCGGATGCCCTTCAATGTAGCACCAAAAATGACTATGAAGTGAATTTGGTTGCACCAGCTTCATCATGATCCAACAAACTCCCCTAGGCTGATGCTACCAAAACTTCACTTCCCTCTTCTTCTCAAAGCTCTCAGCACCATGGAAAGTAAGTGTTTATCCGTGTCTTTATTCTTTCCTGATGTGGTGCTGAGAATCTTGTACAAATCCTTGGTAGACAGAACCTCTACTCTGTCACCTTGGATTATGTGTACCCTCTGTTGTGGCCCTCTGAAAAGACTTAGTTGATGGGAACTATAGTCATATTCCCATCTAACTATTGGTTCCAATTCAGGACCTTCCACCATCTGTAGAAAGGCTGTGCCTTTGGTGGTTGGTCTTTCCTTGTCTTCCGCTCTTTTCAGCTTCAACTCTTCTTCAATCTTGGCTCTTCTACTTTGTTCAGCCAAGTGGAGACCGCTGATATGATTTCTGATGTGTGTAGCAGTCTCAGAGTTGGAGGGATTGGAGAATGGCTTCTTAGCAAGCTCAGCAAGATCAAATCTACTGAGATGCAGTAGAGAAGTGGCATTAAGCCTATTGGTTTCACCATTCTCCCTTTCCACAACAAAGTTATGAGAAGGTTCATCGAACCTCCACTAGATTATGCATTCCTAGGTCCAGGAGATTGACTAGAAATCCTGTCCTCCTTCCTTGTATCCAGTAGAGTCACCAGCTCCTTCTTAGTCTCTTCTCCTCAGCATTGAGGGTGTCGGAGTTGAGACCAAGAAGTCTTGCAGCCTGGCCCAAAGTGTCTCTAGGCAACTCAAGAAATTGGCCTAGGGTGAGGGAGCTTGAAGAGTTATCAACATAGGTGATGTTGATAAGGTCTCCCTCACAGGAGATGCTGCTCAAAGTGGTGCAGTTGATGAGCCTTGTCTTGAACTCCTTTATTTCCTCAAAGGAGAGATGTTGAGGAGGCTGAGAGGATGGTCTTGGTTTTTGTTGGGTAGGCTTAGGTTTAGTGGTTTTGGGTTGTGTTTTGGGTTTTAGGATGGGTAGTTTGGGTGGTTGAGGTGATGTGGTAGGTTTGGGTAGAGTTGTGGGTTCAGGGGTGAAGGTTTCATCAGTGGGTTCGGTTTTGATGGGGAATGAGGTTGGTTCTTCTGGTGTGGGTTGTGTTTTAGTGGTTGGCTATGGTTGAGTGGCTGGGGTGAAGACCATTCCCTGTACCCTCCTGTACATCTCCTCCTTTTCCCCAAACGGATGTCAGCTTTTATTTCACTGACTATCCGCTGGAGTGTCCTTTCGGACATAGGTCCCACCTGCCTACCAGAGAAGCCATGAGCCCGGAGATAGTCTTTCATCCAGGCTTTGTCATTGGACTTCTTGGTGGCAGTGACCCCCTTCTCTTCTTCCCTCCTCTTCTTCTCCCTCAACTTCTCCCTAGCAGCTTTCTTCCTTTCCTTCTCCATTTGATCCTGCTCTTTATTGTGGAGCAGCAGGATCATGTCATCATCATGAGGAGACAGTTCAGGAAGACTGAAGCCTCTTGAGAGTAGGAATTTGATCCTATCCTCTCTCAGCTTCAGAGTTGCTTCTCTTCGCTCTTCTTCTTCCCTCTCCAAGGCCAACCTGGCTTCTTCTTCTTGCCTTAGCCGGTTGACCTCTCCAAAGACACCAACTCCTCTAGTGGTAGCAGGAGTACTTCCTCATTGGCAGCTCCTAGGCTGATGAGCTGGTCAATGAGTGCTGTTCTTCTCTTTTGGTTGATTTCTTCCTGATTGGCTGCAGCTGCCTTAGAACTAGCAGCTAGCAGCTTTTCAGTAGGAAACCTACCTTTCTTTTTGAGCTTCTCAATCCTCTCCTCCTCCTGAAGCTCTTCCGCAGTCAATTTTCTTTTTCCTTTGTCTTTGGCAATGCTTGACTGTGGTGGTTCTTGGATGGAGGGTTGTGATTGAGAGAGAAGTTCAGCTGGTGTTTGGGTTGGAGGAATGTCAGAAATGTCCTCCCTGCTCACCTCAGATGCTATTTCAGCAATAACATCTGTGATGGTCAGTTCCTCGGACATCTGGAATAAGCCTTCCGCAGCTTCTATTTCAGCCTCGGAAGACTTGTCTTGTTCTTCCGAGGCTTCAATGTCAGCTTCGAAGCTTCAGCTTGAGCTTCGAAGATGAGACTGCTGCAAGTTCTGTCCCAACTGTTTTAGTTGCTGGGCCATCAGTCCCCATTTCCCCTTCGAAGCTAATCTCAGGTTCCATGTGGACCTTAGGTTGACCAACTCTTCCACAGTGGTAGAAGGTGCAGTCAGTCTTTGAAGCTCCTCAGCCCCAAAATATATAAGTGTGGTGTCGGGGCTGGGCTGTTCTAGGGATGATCTCAATACAAACTTTGTGAAAAGTCTGTAGAGATCTTGAAGCATCTTTGAGTCAATCTCTAGAAAAGATTGAGATGACTCAGGTAGTGTGATGAGTTGGGAAGTAAGGGATTGGGTCTGTGGTTCCTCAAGTGTTTGTCTCTGAACTTTCTCCCCTTTTTGGTAGCATCATCTTGAGAGCTAGATGAGCTAGAGGAAGAAGTCATTGAGACCTGAATAGGTACATGCCTAACAGACCTCTCCGTCTGTTTCTCAGCTAGTTGAGCCTTGAGATTGTTAATCTCAAGTTGCTGAGTGGCAGTCCTTGATTCTAAGATCCTCACCTGTGATTCCAGGTTGGAGACCTTAGAAAGCAAGTACTGAAGTGTTAGTTGCATACTTCCCTCATCTTCATGAGAAGAATCACGGGAGATGAGATAACATACCTAGTATGCTCAGTCTCACCACCAGATGTGGCTTCTTGGCACCCTGGATACCTTTGCTCAAAGTCATCTCTTTCAGAGATGTCAATGGGCAAAGTTGCCGTAGACTCAGTCCTAATGATGTTACCACTGTCCTGAGAGCTCAATGAGAGACTCTGAGTAGTGGCAGCTGAGCCTACATGAGTCCCCTCCACATCAGTGGGACTCACCTCAGTAATTGGCTTCTGATGGGGGCTAGAGACAAGGGATCCTCTTGGCTCTGTTGATCTTTCAGAGGGTGTTGTAGATCAACTTCATGGCCATGGAGAGATGTAATCTCTTCATCAGTGTGGAGTAAAAGGTCAGTGAAAGATAGGGAAGTTAAACCTACTGACCCGGGACCTAGATCAATGTCTACAGGCATTGAGCCTATGGTGGGGCTGTCCCTAGAAGGCTGCACAGGGGAGTGTAGAGACTCACCCTGTGGGCTTAAGGCTTAGGGGTTCGGGCTCTTGGGTTTGAGACTGAGGAGGCTCAAAACCCACATTGAGGTCGAATGTGAAGGAAGGTGTGACCTCGGACTGAGTGGGAGCCCATGATTCCACTCTAGCCCTTTTGGTTTGAACTGAAGGAGCTTGTTCAATCAGAGTAGATTGAACAAGGGTTCGTTTGGGTCGTCTCTGGTATGTGACTTTGATGGGTAAAGAAGATTTTGGCATTGTGGTGGAGGTTGCTGGTGTGGGTTCATCACCTGTGGGGATAACAGGGATGTCACCAGGAGCTATGCGCTCAGTCATCTCTGGAGGTAATGGAGTGTACCTTCCAGTGAAGTTGATGGAAACCTTCTTCAGTATTTTGAAGATGGTAGGCCTCATTGTGGAACAGTAAGAGCAGCTGCGCAGACAAGCTTGCTCGGTTCCAGCTCACAGTTGATTATGTGTTGAATAAATCTGGGATACATGAAGAATGTATCCCTGCTCAGATTGCTGATAAGGTTGGTCAACACAAATCGTGAGTAGTTGAATCGGAGACCTCTCACCAACCCATGAACTAGGCATCCTAGTTCATATGGGATTTGATCCCAACCCCCTGATTTGTTGGAGAGGCAGTGCAGGATAATGTGCAGCAGGAACTTCCAATGGTAAGAGAAGTTAAACTTGTAGACGGTAGACCTGCTCACATCCCCTCCATATCCCATGAGGATATAGGTGCCTTCCAAGTCTTCTTTGGGGAACTCAGTAGGAGCCCCATCATCATGAAGCTCGAGATGCTCCCTGATGAGCTGTTCAGTGATGACCAACTCTTGGCCACAAATGCGGGTTCTCAGTACTCGAACCCCATTCAGAACTGCAGTTTGACCGTTACTCCAGAATTCGGACATATGGTTGGAGTATACGGTGGGGTTAACTGTAAGTGCAGTGAGGTATGTGGATTCGGTAAGAAAGGTGATGATTTGGGTGAAGTCGGCATCCTTGACGAATCAAGTAATGCGACTTGGTTGTGCTGAGGGTTTAGCGCCATTGAAGAAGGTAAGCTTGAATTTGGGTGAAATTGCAGGTTTGACAGTGAAGGAATAGTTAGGGCAGTAAATTGGTAAAAGAAGATGAAATTGATCAGTCAAGATTATTTAAAGGGGATGAATTGTGGTAGTGGCGGTAATAGGGTAACTGTTTGGGTTACTGTGGGTGGTATGGTGGTTTACGGCGGAGAAATGATAGTGGCGGCAAAGGATAATTTTAAATAATCTGACCATCATGAACAAAATCTTTACCTTTTACAGAGTGGGGCCCAAAAGATATCCGTTACATATAAAAACCTTTACTTCGAATGTAAAACATTTCCGAAGGTAATTTTCTTCCGAAGGCAATTTCTCTTCGAAGCAAGTTATTGCTTCCGAAGGTAAAATGTCTTTGAAGGCACTTTCTCTTCCGAAGCAAGGCATTGCTTCCGAAGGTAAAGTTGCCTTTCCGAATGGAGAGTTTTATAAGCTTCGGAAGTAGATCTGATGTAAATCAATCGCTTCTTCCGAGACCAAAAACTCTTCCGAGAAGAAAATTTCCATTGAGGAATTTTGGCTTCGGAAGATATTCAAGAATATCTTCCGAGAGTTAATTCCTCTTCGGAAGGAATTTACACTTAGAATAATTTAAAGATCTTTTGTAACAGGGCTTAAATTGTATTGACACAAGACATTACACATTTAAAAAGCTTTTCAAAAGAGGTAGTTAATCAATATTTATCATCCCAATAGCTGATATGAGATACTTAAATCTTTGTTCATCAAATGCCTTTGTGAACAAATCAGCATATTGTTCATTTGAGTCAACTTTGATTAACTTGATCAGATGTTTCTCATGAATATCTCTAATGAAATGATACCTGATATCAATGTGTTTGTCTTGGAGTGCTTCACCGGATTCTCAGTAATGGAGATAGCACTATTGTTGTCAATATGGATAGGAGTAGTCATGAAGTTGAATCCATAGTCTAACATCTGATTTTGAATCCATAGCAGTTGAGCACAGCAGCTAGCAGCAGCAATGTATTCAGCTTCAGCAGTTGATGTAGAGACACAGGATTGTTTCTTGCATTGCCATGAGATAATCCTTCCACCAAGAAATTGACATCCTCCTGATGTTGATTTCTTGTCAATGTTGCAGCCACCATAGTCACTGTCAGAGTATCCATAGAGATTGAAATCACTATTCTTGGATACCAGAGACCTAGTTTAGGTGCTCCTTTGAGGTATCTGAGGATTCTCTTTGCAGCAGCTAGGTGAGACACCTTTGGAGCAGCCTGATATCTTGCACAAATGCATGTGGCAAACATGATATCTGGTCTACTAGCAGTGAGATACATCAGAGAACCAATGATTGCTCTATACTGATGTTGATCAGTATCCTCCCCCTCAAGGTCAGTGCAAAGATTATGGTTTCTGGGTATGGGTGTCTTGGCTGGTTTACAGTCCTTCATTTCAAATCTATCTAAGATGTCTGAGACATACTTAGATTGACTTATGAAGAACCCTTCCTTCATCTGTTTCACCTGAATTCCAAGGAAAAAGTCCATTTTTTCCATGGAACTCATCTCAAACTTCTGCTTCATAATGCTTTCAAAGTCCTTGCACATTTGGTCGTTTGAAGAACAAATATGATGTCATCAACATAGACTTGTACAAGCAAAATGTCTTCTCCACTCTTTCTGATGAAAAGAGTCTTGTCAATGGTACCTCTAGTGTATCCATTCTTCAGGAGAAACTGAGACAAGGTCTCATACCACAGCCTAGGTGCTTGGTGCAGCCCATATAGAGCTTTATCCAGTTTGCACACATAGTTGGGGTGCTGTGGGTCTTCAAATCCTGGAGGTTGACATACATAGATTTCCCTATCTATATCCCCATATAGAAAAGCACACTTGACATCAAGTTGGTAGACTGTGAAGTTCTTGGATGCAGCATAAGCAAGGAAGATCCTAACTGCCTCAAGTCTTGCAACAGGTGCAAAGACATCAGTATAATCAATTCCTTCCTCCTGGGTGTACCCTTGAACTACTAGTCTTGCCTTGTTCTTGATAATCAAGCCTCTATCATCTTTCTTGTTCCTGAATACCCATTTAGTGCCTATGGGTACTTGACCAGATGGTAGTGGGCATAGATTCCAGACCTTTTGTCTTCTGAATTGAAGCAGCTCCTCCTGCATCGATTCAACCCAACTACTATCCTTTAAGGCATCTTCTACCTTCTTTGGTTCCATCTGAGACAAGAAGCATGAGTACAAGCAGACATTCCCATGATGAGTTTGTCCTCTTGTTCTCACACCTCAGAGACATTCCCTATGATGTTCTCAGTTGGATGAGTGTTGTGAATCCTAAGACGAGGAATCACTTCCAGTTGCAGAGATAAGTCTAGGTTAGACATATTCTGATCAGGAACTGGATCACTCTGTCCAACTGCTGTTTCAAAGTCATTCAATGAGGACTGATTGAATGATTGAGAAACATCATCAATGGTTGGTTGTGAAGTAGGATTAACAGTTGCCTGTTCCTTCAGAATACTACTTCCCTCAACCTGGTGTTGTAATGGATCACCTGAAGAACTTTGAGGTTGATCAAGTGATTCACTTGTTGAAGCTTCACTATTCTGGAGATAGTTACACTATCAGATCTGTGAATGGTTGAAGCTTGTTGCCTTTCAGCTCTTGGAGAATTTGGAAGAGGTCTGGGAAGCTCAAATAGTTGACCTGCATCAGCATCAGCATCATCTTGAGCACCTGTTCCAGCTGAAACATTCTCACAAGATGGTTTAGAATAGTTTGGAAACAATTCTAAATCAAAGATATACTCAGGTCCATTCCCCCTAACACAAGGAGTGTGCTCATTAACAACTATATTGGATGACTCCTCAAATTGTTGATTCTTGATATTGTATACTCTATAAGCTTTGGAGCTAGAAGAGTATCCAATAAAGATAGCATCATCCGACTTCTCAGCAAACTTTGCTAAGTTGTCCTTTGTGTTAAGTATGGTACACCTGCAGCCAAAGGACCTTAGAAAGCCAATGAACGGTGGCCTCTTGTTCCATAACTCATAAGGGGTTTTTCCATGGGGCTTAACTACAAGAACCCTGTTCTGCACATAGCATGCAGTGCTGACTGCCTCTGCCCAGAATGTTAGAGGCAGCTTTGAATCAGCTAACATGGTCCGAGCAGCCTCAATAAGTGTCCTATTCCTCCTCTCAGCAACACCGTTTTGTTGAGGAGTTCTGGGAGCACTATATTGTCTGGCAATCCCTTTTGAGTCACAGAATGAGTCAAGAACAAAGTTCTTAAACTCAGTCCCTTGATCACTTCTAATGATCTTAACCTTGTGATCAATTTGATTTTCTATTTTAAGAATAAAAGATTTTAAAGTTTCAGCAGTTTCATCTTTACTTCTTAAAAAGAATACCCATGTAAATCTTGTAAAATCATCAACAATCACAAGGCAGTATGATTTCCTTCCAATGCTCATTATACTTGTGGGACCAAAGAGATCCATGTGCAATAAGTGTAATGGAGTAGTGATAGAGTTAACACATTTGGATTTATGAGATGATCTGTGTGTTTCCCTTTCAGGCATGCAACACAGTTATCTTTGCAGAAAAATTCCTTTTTAGGCAAACCATGTACCAAGTTATTTTTAGCCAATTTATTCATTGTTTTAAAATTCACATGACACATGCGTTTATGCCATAGTGTTGACTCATCACTATCAGCTTTGGAAAGAAAGCATGATACTTCACCCATAGGAGAAGCATTGTTCATATCCAGCTTGTACATATCCCCTTTCCTGGGAGATCTAAGAAGCACCAATTCCGGAGGAATTGTCATCCCTGGTTTGAGGATAATGCACTCATGTTCTGTGAAAAGCATCTGATGCTTCTGGTCACAGAATTGAGAAACACTTAACAGATTGTGTTCAAGCTGTTTGACAAAGTGAACTTTGTCAATGTTTATTCTGCCATTGGATATACTTCCTCTGCCAGAAATATATCCTCCGGCCTCACCTCCAAATTGGACAGGCCCTCCATCAAAGTTCTGGAATTGTTGAAGGAGAGATCTGTTCCCTGTCATGTGCCTGGAGCATCCACTATCTACAATCCAGACATTGTTGTTCTTGTCAAATGGATGTCCCTGCACATAAGATGAGATGGTTAGTTTTGTTTGGAAGCCCAAGCCTTGCAGGTCTTGGGCTCTTCCAAAGATAGTGACATAATTGAACCAAAGATATGCATTGGGGTTCAATAGAGGTCGTTGAAGAAGAGGTTTGGGCTGCAGCATCTTCCTTGATCTTCCAATCCATCCCTTGGTTGATCTTTGAGGATGAGCTTGTTGAAGCTTTTGCAGCATGGTCTTCTTCCGAAGCTTCTTTCTTTTCGAAGAAGCCTTCACCACCTTTTCTTCCGAAGTAGTCTTCTTCTGAGATGGTTTCAAGGGAGCCTTCTTGTTCTTCCGAACCTTAGAAGGTTTGGCTTCCGAAGCCATTTTCCCTTCGGAAGGAACAGTTCCTTCCGAAAGCAACTTGGCTTCCGAGACCAATTTTCCCTTTTTCATCATTTGGACCGTTTGAAGTGGTCCAACTGAGAAACCTTCTCTGACTCCTTCTTTCTAACATTATTTGCATAATGTGTGCTTGCTGGATTGTAGTAACAATCTTTAGCCATGTGGTTGTGCAGACCACACATTATGCATGCAATGTTAGTCTTCTGGGAACTTGCAGGTTGCTGTTTCTTGTTTCTTCTCTTCATCAGCAACTTTCCCTTTCAACTTCTGATCCTTCGTAGGACAGGAGTGCTGGTACTACACTCCTTTCCTGAATCAGGAGTACCTACCACTTGGAATCCGGCAGAAATGAAGACACCCTTTTGCTTTGGGTCAATCTTAAGCTTGGACTCTGCAACCTTCTTGGCAGTCCTTCTAGCAGCTTTAGCTCTGCTTCTTCTTGCCTTGGTGGTTAGGATTTGGTCTTCACAGGTGGAGATGAGTGTATCCTCCAGTTTCTCCCTGTGGTGGCCACTATTTTGCCTCATCCTCTAGTTCCAATGGAGAAGGGTCAGCAGTTGGAACCTCTTGCTCTTCAGTACCACATCTAGGTAGTCTAATAGACTCATAAGAGTGTGGTGGAGCTATTTCATTGGTTCCCAACCCTTCTTTGTTTTGATAAAACATTTTGGAATGAGAGGTTGATGCAAGAATAGTTTGGAAGCTTTGCTCAGCAATAGCTTGCTTCCTGGCCTGAGCCTCAGCAGTGACTAACTGGGCTTGAACTTCAGATAGTTTGGATATCAGATCTTTGATTTGAGTCTTATAGTTGGTCTTTTCATGTTTTAAAAGAGACACAGTTTTCTCTAACTCTTCAATTTTCTTTTGATAGTCAGATTCAGCTCTCTTAAAATCAGATTTTAGCACATTTAAAGACTCAACCTCAGATCTGATTTCCGAAATAATCCTTATAAAGTTTAACTTTAGCAATACAGGCAGCAGTACAAAGATGTTCATATACCTGATCATCATCTGTTCCGGCCATGAGTGCTTGAGCGGGAGTCACATCCTGTACCATGAAGCTCCAGTCAACTTCTTGAGCCACAGCAGCTGTTTCAGTTGACTTCTCTTCATGCTTTGAAGCAGTGGGATGTGTGGAGGCCTGTGGGGTTCCCGGGTTGTTCTTGGGAGCCTTGCATTCCCTAGCAAAGTGACCAAGTTGGTTGCAGTTGTAACACTTTGCTTTGCTCTTATCAAACCCAAACTTGCTGTTGACTGGGTTTTGAGGGAATTGCCTTCCAGTTCTCTTGAAGAACTTCTTCGCTCTGTAAGTTAAAAGAGCCATCTGTTGGACAATGTCCACATACTCCACATCATCTGGACTGAAGCACTCAAGATCATCAAAGCAGTATTGAAAATCACCAGAGTGTCCACTTCCAGAGACAAAGGCACAACTATCCTGAAAGGAGTTGTGTTGAACCTTTTGAGACTTTGGAGTCTCAGGTAGAGTAATGTAGGGTCCACTGTGTGAGTTGTCAGGGTAACACAGCAACTGATGTTGTGGTTCTATGATTTCCCTTTCAACCACATGAAGGGCTGAACTCAGTTGGTTATTGGAGTGACCAGAGGAGTTCTGCATGTTCATCTCCATCTGGAATGCACTTAGGATACCATACAACTCTGTCAGAGTAAGAGTCTTAAGGTCCGAAGTTCTCTTGATTACAACACAGTAATGTATCCATAGTTTAGGAAGGAAGACATGAACTTCCTAACTATGTCTCTATTCTCAAGAGCTACTCCAATATCCTCCAGAGTATCTACTAGCTCAACATACCTGAAGTATTGTTGAGTCAAGGTCTCACCAGCCTTGAAAGTAAAGTTCTCAAACTGCTGCTTCAAGAGATCCTTCTTGTTCTCTTGGGTTTCCTTGGATCCTTCATACATCAGCTTCAATGCTTCCCATAATTCTTAGCAGTTTTGCACTTCTTGAAGCGTCTGTAGACGGAGTTGGGGAGAGCAGTTTGGAGAGAAGTCATAGCCCTTTGATCTAGCTCTATTCTCTTCCTATCTTCTTCTGAGTAATCATCAACATCTTTTGGAATGATGCGATTACCAGTGGCAGAAGTGGTGCTTGGTATGAAAGGACCATTGACAATGGAGTCCACATCCTTGAATCTTGACACTTGATGAAGCCTTCCATTCTGATACACCATGTGTCAAAGTCTTCAGGGGTGATCAGTGGGGACTTGGTCATGGTACCGGTTTCCATATCAGCCTTGGAGAGAGCAGCCATTTGAGTGAGTGGTTTGTAGTGAGGAGTGAAAAACAGGTTGATTTGGATGGTAAGATCTCACAATCAAGAGCCTGAGGCTCTGATACCAATTGCAGGATCGATTATGGTCATCAACAGATGGTTTTTCTCTCAAACTCACCTGAACAACACTCAGCAAGAGTCTATGAAGAGTTGATCACAATATAACAAGTAACAAGCACTAAGTAAATAACACAGAATGTAAATTTTCAAGGTACTTTTATATATTGCTTCTCAACTCAAAGGATTACAAGACTCTTGGACTCAAATCGCTTATCTAAAGAGTTACAGGAGAAGATATATATAATACTACCTACAGCCGGATATACTTTGATACCAGCTGGACACCTCTAACCTTACATCTATACTACAAGACTCTAGGTGAGGTCTTTCAGACATTTTGCCTGAGAGTTGGTAGTCAGGACATGTCCCTGACTTACCTTTTGTCACCAACTAAAGTTGGTAACATGTACTATCATAAAAAGGTGAACAGTAGAATAAAGTATGGTCAACAACATGGCTCTTTAGGAAGATGCCATGCTGTATCAGAGGTCTGCAGCGGACTGTCAGGGACCATACTTTTATCTGCTGGCATAGCAATGTCTTCCGAAGGATAAAGTACTTCGGAAGAATAACTTCTTCCGAAGCCACTTATACTTCGGAAGACTGCTTCTTCCGAGGCTTGGAGTCTTCTTTGTCTTCGGAAGCAGACTTTGTCTTCAGCTCTTTCATCAGACTTTGTCTTCGGAAGCTCAGACTTTGTCTTCGGAAGCTCTTTCAGACTTTGTCTTCGGAAGCTCTTTCAGACTTTGTCTTCGGAAGCTCTTTCAGACTTTGTCTTCGAAGCTCTTTCAGACTTTGTCTTCGGAAGCTCTTTCAGACTTGTCTTCGGAGGCTCTTTCAGACTTTGTCTTCGGAAGCTCTTTCAGACTTTCGGAAGATCTCTTGCTTGGCTTCGGAGCCCTTCAATGTAGCACCAAAAATGACTATGAAGTGATTTTGGTTGCACCAGCCTCATCATGATCCAACACTCGCCACCGCCCCCCACCATAACCCACACCGCCTCTCCATAACTCGCACCACATCCATGGCCGCCCCCACCAACTCCGTACCCACCACCGTCCTCCGCCGCATGTGCAACGATTCTTTAATCATTGTCTTCCCCACCCCCAATTTCATCAAACCCTAATTCCATCTTCCAAAACCCTAACATCTCGTACCCACCACCGTTCCACCGCATCGTAACCCCCACCCACCGTCACCGGCGGCCCGTACTCATACGCCTCACAAACTCCGATCTATCACCCCAATTTCACATCCCACCACAACCACACAGCCTTACCGCGCCCCCACCACAACCACACAGCCTCCACCGCACCCCCACCACACCCATACAGCCTCCACCGCCACCCCCACCACAACCCACACAGCCTCCACCGCTGCCCCCACCATAACCCACACCGCCTCCACCGCCACCCCACCATAACTCGCACCACATCCATGGCCGCCCCACCACTCCCGTACCCCCACGTCCTCCGCCGCATGTGCAACGATTCTTCAATCCATCGTCTCCCCACCCCTAATTTCATCAAACCCTAATTCCACCTCCAAAACCCTAAATCCCGTACCTACCACCGTCCTCCACCTCATCGTAACCCCACCCACCGTCACCGGCGGCCCGTACTCATACGCTCCACAACTCCGATCTATCACCCCCAATTCACGTCCACCACCGTCTTTTCCACCGGAGAACCCTAACTTACAACACCAGCGATCTGTTCCTACCCTACACCTCCTAGGGGTTTAACCTACGGGATGGTGAGGGGCGTGTTACGGTGGGGATGCGTGGTGGTGTTGATGGTGGTGGTGATGGAGGATGAAGAGGAGAGAGACAGAGAGAGAGAGAGAGAGAGAGAGAGATAGAGAGTATGTGGGTTGGTTTAGTTGAGAAAGAATGAGACTTTGTGATAGTCAAAGGAGGAGAAGAAGATGACGTGGATGGTCCCATTAAATTGTAGCAAGGTTAATTTCGTCATTTTATAAAAAGTTAACTGAATTATTTAACGTCGTTAGTCATTTGGATGCAAATGAGAAAAAAAATAAAACATTAGGAGGTATATGGGGATTTTTAAACTGTAGGGATGCAAATGGTTAAAATCACCAAACCTTAGGGATGCAAACGGTAATTTACTCTAAACTTTAATACCTCAAAATTTACAGCTTTTGTGAATATAGAAACCTCAACTAAGAATATATATTCAATATTTCCACCATTTAAGATTGGACAAAAATTCAAGTTTAAACTTCAGAAAACACACAATACGATCAAAAGGGTCTTGAAGAATTAAGGTTTATAAGCAAATGCATGTTCAAAATCATATGTATTCGTTTTTTAGAATTTCAAGCAGAGAACTTTTCGCTTTTGAATTGCAGTTTTAGAGCTTGTTCGACTTTAGAGTTCTTTGTTCTTCTCTTTGGTTTGTTCCGACTTCTGTATCTACTCATGTAAGATTTGTGTGAATCCTTAATCAACCTGCCCTGACCAATGATTATTTAATTGAAGTTTCAACCCATCTTAAACCTCTTGTGTATTTTTTTTTTTTTTTGCTAATTAAACTGGCCAACTCTATTATAAAAATACTCATTTTGATTCAAAATAAGATGTTTGATTTCGTTTACCAGATCTAGTATGTTAATGTTAGTATGTATGTATATGTATTATAGCCATTAACCAAATCAATTAATTAAAGTGCTCACTGTTAATTTATAATTAATAATTTTGAGACGACAAAAGCAGGGGAAAAAATATGCATAAAAGCCCACTTGTTATTTTTTTAATCATTTCTCGCGTTGTTTTCCTCATTAGGTAACCTTAATTTCTCTGACAAAAATAAAGACACTGGCATTCATCTGGGCAAGTACATTATCACGCGGAAATTTTAGGCGCACCGTGTTTTTCCGGAAGAAAACCGACCAAGCTGTCACGGTTAGGTCTCCCCGTGACCGCTAGGTCAGGTGTGACATCTAGCTGTCACGGTTTACCCTACCCGTGACAGTTAGATCTGGGGTCAATGATTGGGTATGTAATTATGGGGGTATTGATTGGGTATAATTATGGGGGTATTGATTGTGCGCAGGGGGGCTATATGTCACGGTTTGCCAAAACCGTGACATATTGCTTTTATTTTTTTATTCTTTTAAGCATTAAATATTTATTTTATTTCGGTATCTTCCTTAAAGATTAAACATTTATTTTTATTTCCGTAATTTTATCACTGTAAACTTGAGAATGAAAAGGCGGAAAACCACGTCGATCAGAGTTTGATTTCGTGTATCTTCCTAAGCATTAAACATTTATTTTTATTTCGTAATTTTATCACTGTAAACTTGAGAATGAAAAGGCGGGAAACAACGTTCGATCGGAGTTTGATTGATTATCGATTACTAGTTTCACCGTCACATCATTTCTATCTTTCGTGAATATATAATATAACTATTGTTCTTATGATTTGTATTATTTCGTTAGATATTTGAAGAAGCTAAGAAATTCTGCTATGAAACTGGGTGAAAGTTGCTGTTGCATATGGTGGTGCACCGAATTATCCTCAGGTTATATACTTTAAAATCATTAACAAACACTATTTTATGGTTTTAATCATTAACAAACGTGCGATTCAGTTCATCTTTTTTTTCTAATCTGCTTAATTAGTCTTTGTAATCTGTATCTTTAATCTTGATTCAGAACGCGTTGACTTTAATCTTTGTGGAGACAAAACGCAGCGCAGATACAATTAACATTATCACATGGTTAACCTAATCTGCTGCAATCATGGTCATATTACAAGTAATTTTAAACAAGTGGTTGGTATTTTATCACATGGTTAACCTAATCGTAAAAATCAGTTGTTATCAAACATATAATTAACATTATCAACATTGCAAATTAAAGCAACAAACAAAGAAACACAACAACAAACAAACAAACACAACCAAATATAAATCATCATAACTGAAACTGCACATATATAATATACAACGAGTTTTCACATACAAAAAGAAATAAAATACAAACAAAATATCTATCTAATCCATCATCCCCGGATCGCTGCCCTGACCCGACCGCCCGCGCCAGATGGGCCAGCATTAAACATTTATTTTTATTTCCGTAATTTTATCATTGTAAACTTGAGAATGAAAAGGCGGGAAACACCGTTCGATCGGAGTTTATTAACGTACTCACTGTAAGCTAAGTTTGACGTTGATATATACGTACAGGCATGGTTTGAATGCAGATATGCGTTTGTGAACTTTACAACATCTGAAGCAGCTTGGAAGTTTCATACGTCGGGTTAAAGGAAAACATTGGGATTTGTTTCAAAGCAAAAAATTGCGGATGTTAGTCGTGCTAGAATCCAGGTACTTATTACTTTTTAATTTGTTGTTGTTTTGTAGTCGGCGAACTAACGCTGGGTTCGCGTTTGTTAACTTTATAACACCTGAAGCGGTGTTGAGATTTCGAGACGCATTTAGTAGAAGTAGTGTGACAAGGATGGTTGGGGGGGGGAAGGGTAGGGTTGTGGCACTAGGATCTTGCACCATGGTCCGGTGGTGTAAAGCCCGAGGCGAACTGCAACCTGAGCGAGTTTTCACCACTAACATTGCACGCACGGAGTTCATAGAGTTTACAGCGTCGATATCGGGGTAAGTCAAGAAGAAAAAGCTTGAGATTGCGAGCCCAAGAGCAGAATCACCGAGGTCACGACATCAAATCTGGAAGCTTTGGCTTTGATAATGATCTCCCGAACCCGACATTGTTTTTGAATTAACGCGTTTTTGAATGACGAAGGCTGAAAATCTCGATTGTGGATTATGAAATGCGAATTTTTAGTTTGGAAATGGATATGCCGATTGTTCGAAGGTGAAATGTATATAAGGTGAAATCTGGGCACAAACGTCACGGTTTGGCTCCACGTGACGGTTTGTGCCGGAATCCCGGCCTTTTGTCAAAACACGTCTACGTCGTACCTTAAACTGAGACCGTGTACCCTAGAGGTCACGGTTTGGCCTCCACGTGACGGTTGGTGACTGCTTTTCAACTTAACAGCCCATTTTGTCATTTTGTTGTCAGGAGGTCACGGGGACTACCACCCCAAAATGTGACCGCAAGACCAACCGTGACACTTTGTTACAAAACTACTGATGAGCAATCGTTCAGCTGTTCAGCTGTTAATTAACCACTGATGAGCAATACCCAAAAGGACACGGTTAGCCCTAACCGTGACGGTGAGAGAAACCCTAACTGTCACGTATTGGTCAAACCGTGACACTTTGTTTACAAAACTACTGATGAGCAATCATTCAGCTGTTTATATATTATATTATTATATTAATTTTATTATATTATTATATTATATTATTAATTATTATTATTATTATTATTATTATTATTATTATACTATTATTATTATTATTATTATTAATTATTATTATATTATTCTTATTATGATTATACTACTACTATATTATATATTACTATTATTATTGTTATTACTATTATCATCATCATCATCATCATCATCATCATCATCATCATCATCATCATCACCAAATAAAGGGATATTCATTAATATGATGAAGTATCTTGGATAATGATATCTTACAGGAGACATTGGTGCCTCTATGACGATCCATATTCTAACGTAATTATTTAAACGACCTCGACATATTTTGCCATCTAGTGCTTCTTGATATGCATATCTCGGCCAATGATAGCTCACACTGGGCATCAGGTAATCCCCTTCCAATTGTCTGGCTGCCAAATGAAGAAATAAGATGCACAATACAGTTGAATCGGCCCACCCCCAAAAATCCATGCGGGTCCCCATTAGTCTGTACAAATGATGATTGATTATCGTTACTAGTTTCACCGTCACATCATTTATCTTTTCGTGAATATATAATATAACTATTGTTCTTATGATCTGTATTATTTCGTTAGATATTTGAAGAAGCTAAGAAATTCTGCTATGAAACTGGTGTGAAAGTGCTGTTGCATATGGTGGTGCACCGATTTATCCTCAGGTTTATATACTTTTAAAATCATTAACAAACACTATTTTATGGTTTTAATCATTAACAAACGTGCGATTCAGTTCATTTTTTTTCTAATCTGCTTAATTAGTCTTTGTAATCTGTTATCTTTAATCTTGATTCAGAACGCGTTGACTTTAATCTTTGTGGAGACAAAACGCAGCGCAGATTCTTTGGAAAACTGGTTATGCAGGGTCGGTTCTTCTTCCACGTGCATAACTATCCTTTTCTTCCTCAACCGCAATAAGAAACTCCCAAACCTAACAAATCAAAACACCACCCCCAAATTCAATAGCAATGCATGACGTATAATCGGTAGCCTAATAGGGCTAATAGTAAACTCAATTCAAATAGTATGCACTCCTCAAACACAAAAGTAACACCAAATAATCAGCACCACAGAATGTATAATTGGCATGAAATCAGTCGGACTTGAAATGTAATAACCTTAATCACTAAGAACATCAGCTTGCTTGTGACGGATGTACTTGTAAAGCCCGAGGCGAACTGCAACCCGAGCGAGTTTTTCACCACTAACATTGCGCGCACGGAGTTCAGAGAGTTTACCAGCGTCGATATCGGGGTAAGTCAAGAAGAAAAAGCTTGAGATTGCGAGCCAAGAGCAGAATCACCGAGGTCATGACATTCAAATCTGGAAGCTTCGGCTTTTGATAATGATCTCCCGAACCCGACATTGTTTTCGAATTAACGCGTTTTTGAATGACGAAGGCTGAAAAATCTCGAGTGTGGATTATGAAATTGCGAATTTTTAGTTTGGAAATGGATATGCCGATTGTTCGAAGGTGAAATGTTATAAGGTGAAATTCTGGGGCACAAACCGTCACGGTTTGGCCTCCACGTGACGGTTTGTGCCGGGAATCCCGGCCTTTTGTCAAAATCACGTCTACATCGTACCTTAAACTGAGACCGTGTACCCTAGAGGTCACGGTTTGGCCTCAACGTGACGATTTGGTGACCGCTTTTCAACTTTAACAGCTCATTTTGTCATTTTGTCGTTGCGTTGTCAGGAGGTCACGGGGACTACCACCTCGAACCGTGAAAGCAAGACCATGCTGTCACGGGGACAAATACCCCAAACCGTGACAGCAAGTCCATGCGGTCACGGTTAGGTGCCAAAATGTGACCGCAAGACCTAACCGTGACCGTTTGAACCGGCCACCCCCAAAAACCCATGCGGTGTCCCCATTAGGACCCTTATCACGTTTCTTTGGCTTCCAACTTGCTTTTATTAAAAGTATGAATTGTGAAATTATACTTATTTTTCTAACTAGTATTGAGCCCCCGCGTTGCGGGGGCGTAAAACAATACCAAGTAGAATCAATGTCGCACCACAGTTAACGACCACCAATCAGAACTCGTATAAAATAAAAACAAAAAATAAATTGAATGGAAGTAAACGTAAAGATGTTAAAACCGCGAATGTGAAACGTAAAATATTAAAATAGTAATTACACGTTGTAACACGACAGTTAAACGTAATAAATATGTTGAAAATATGTAAAAATAGTATAGTTAAAAACTAAAAACACGAAGAAGTTAATAAGTTAATTGTTTAATGTATATTTATATATTAAATTAATAATCATTGTAAGTTTCCTTTTTATTTTTCCTGTAAAAAACTATAAAATCAAAAGGCATCACTTTTTTTCTTTGCTACACCAAAATTTAAATTTGGAATTGAAATTTTATACTCAAAATTAATAATGTTTTGAAATCCGGTGAATTAAATAACCATCACCTCCACTCTCTTTTCAATCAATCTTCTCTCTTTCTTTCTCTGTGCACCGCCGGCGCCACCACCGCCACCGCCAGCGTCACCATCAACGCCACCACCACCTACAAAACACATACCAACACACACCGTCAGTGTCACCGCCACTGTAACCGACAGCTCAGCGACCACCAACAAAATACAGGGCTCACCGTTTTACCAAACACAAACATCCGCCGGTCAAGACTACCGACGCGGTGGTAAACCGCCACCGTCTTCCCTCTCTCTCTCTCTACATCTACACCGTCGGTGCAGGTCCGCCGGTCGACACTACCGACGCGGTGGCCACCGTCTTCCTCTCTCTCTCTCTCTCTCTCTCTCTCTACATCTACACCACCGCCGATGCCTCCGATACGTCGGTGCAAGTGGCCGGAGCAGAAGGAAAAAAAATGGAATTTCGACAACCAATCAGCGAATGCCACGTGTCACGGTCGGTGTGAACACGCGGTGGCCACCGTCTTCTCTCTCTCTCTCTCTCCATCTACACCACCGCCGATGCCTCCGACACGTTGGTACAGGTGGCCGGAGCAGAAGGAAAAAAAATGGAATTTTGACAACCAATCAGCGAATGCCACGTGTCACGGTCGGTGTGAACTACTGTTCACACCGACATTGGAGATTTATATATATATAATTGCCCATTTTGTTTCTCTTATATTTAATTTTTCGGTGATGTCAGGATTTACGTGATTATGCCAAGAAGCAAGAGAAATTAATAATTTATGGTTATATGTAGGATTAAAACAATTTCTCGGTTTACATTTAATTTTCTGTATATTTTAACTATTACTCCTATATTTATGGGTGCTAATAAAGGGACATCCAAAATCTTAAATCGACACCCCCCTATACGTCGCGCATGGGTCCATACGCGGCCATGCCCGGCGTATAGGGTACGACCATTAATGCGACATTAATGACTGACAACCGACGTCACATCAGTTTACCTATACGGGGCGTATAGGTCCATACGCCACGTATAGGTCAGTGTCGATTTAAAAAAGAATATAAGCTATACGCCGCGTATGGACCCATACGCGGCGTATAGATCCTCGGTACGCTATATCTTTCAAATTTTCTCATTTTTTACACACACTTCAAAAAAAACACTCTCGTATAGCACTATACTACACGTATTGATCTTCGATTTTTCAACATCCAGGTACGTATTATTGTTCATACATCATTATTATGTTAATCGTTCATTGATTTAAACGTTAAAGTAGTGTTTTATGCCTCATAATGCGTGATTTAAAAACTGGTATAAAGAACTATACGCTGGTACAGCCCCGTATAGGGCTATACGCAGCGTATAGTTCTTTGGTTGGGGACGAAGACACATAGGTGTGTACCCTATATGCGGCGTATAGATATATACGCGGCGTATAGGGTGTTGCAATACACGACTTGTGGACCATACGTGGGTCCCCTATACGCCGCGTATAGTCCTATACGCGGCGTATAGGGTCGGATTCGACCTATACGTTGCCCTGTGACCCATACGCTGCTACCCTATACGCGGCGTATAGCCCTATACGCGGCGTATAGAGTAAATATATATATACAAATACATATATATGTATATACGCATATACATATACATGTACATATACATATACATATACATATATATGTATATACACATATACATATACATATATGTATATGTACATATATACATATAACATGTATATGTATATGTGTATACATATACATATACATATACATATACATATACATATACATATAATATACATATACATATACATTACATATACATATACATATACATATACATATACATATACATAACATATACATATACATATACTATACTATACATATACATATACATATACATATACATATACATATACATATACATATACATATACATATACATATACATATACATATACATATACATATACATATACATATACATATGCATATACATATGCATATACATATGCATATACATATGCATATACATATGCATATACATATGCATATACATATACATATACATATGCATATACATATGCATATACATATGCATATACATATACATATACATATGCATATACATATGCATATACATATGCATATACATATACATATACATATACATATACATATGCATATACATATGCATATGCATATGCATATACATATACATATACATATACATATACATATACATATACATATACATATACATATACATATACATATACATATACAATACATATACATATACATATACATATACATATACATATACATATACATATACATATATATATATATACATATACATATACATATACATATACATATACATATACATATACATATACATATACATATACATATACATATACATATACATATACATATACTATACATATACATATACATATACATATACATTAATATACATATACATATACATATACATATACATATACATATACATATACATATACATATACATATACATATAACATATACATATACATATACATATACATATACATATACATATACATATACATATACATATACATATACATATACATATACATATACATAACATATACATATACATATACATATCATATACATATACATATACATATACATATACATATACATATACATATACATATACATATACATATACAATACATATACATATACATATACATATACATATACATACATATACATATATACATATACATATACAATACATATACATATACATATACATATACATATACATATACATATACATATACATATACATATACATATACATATACATATACATATACATATACATATACATATACATATACATATACATATACATATACATATACATATACATATACATATACATATACATATACATATACATATATATATGTATATGTGTATATATATATATACGTATACGTTGTTTTTGACCTATTTGTTCACCTGTGCAGATATGTCTTCCGATTCTGAGATTGAGGCTGACGTTGTTGACCATATTGCCGAGCATCCTTGGCTGCAGTTTGATGCCGGTTCCATTGAACACGCTAAGTGCTCAAAATTTATTCGGATGAAGATCGGTCATCAAAAGGCCGTAGATTGGGAGGTTATGGCTGAGTTGGGGGAGCGCGATCGTCTTGCTGCTATTATCGGAGACGATACGCCGTGGAGACGTCTTTTTGAGATCGCATTCTTACCGTCCCACCGTGAGCTGGTAGTGGAGTTTTATCCACATTTACATATATTCGTCCAGATGAGATGGAGGAGGACGATGAGCGCTCGGAGATTTCTTTTACGCTTTGTGGACATGCACATCAGATGTCCATTGAGCAGTTTGCAGTGTCTCGGGGCTTTATTATGAGCCGGAGACTGTTACCCCTCTGTTCACCGAGGGTATTACTGAGATGGAAAGGGCACATTGAGAGAGTGGTGGCCTGAGATTGCCGGAGGTCCGTTTCAGAGGACTAAGGGTAGGGTCACCGGCATTCGAGATCCTCTCATCCGTTATCTGCATCGGATGATCGCCACGTCCATCACGGGACGTGGCAAGAGTCGGGAGTGGTGTACCATTCCCGACTTATTTTACTTATACTATTTGATTACGGGGACCAGGTGTAACCTGGCGAGATGTTTGGCGGAGTATTTTGCGTCGTATTATCATCGCCAGGAGCGAGGAGCGGTGTACGGCGGCGCGTACATCACGTTGATTGCCCGATCTTTAGGTTATCTTCCTCGGCATCTTGGTGACGTGTCTCCGCCGATCGAGCCGGTGAGATTAGATCGTCGTACGCTATTCGGCATGCGTATTATACGCCAGTTTCCGGTTGGCATACGATTCTCTCTTCGACCCGGGGAGATCTGGCAGCCAACACCAGTTCAGCAGCTCGGCATTGTCGATCCACTACAGCAGCACGGGCAGCCGCATGATCAGCCACCACCTGACGAGCAGCCACATGATCAGCCGCCTCCTCAGCCACATCAGCCGCCTCCTCAGCCTCAGTTCCCGTGACATATTTATAGAGAGGTGAGGCTGCCTGCACGTGTGGAGACATTGTTGCAGGATATGTCTAGGAGCTTACGGCAGCAGAGTTGACGGCTCGATCGCGTTGAGGATCTGATGGAGTGGCAGGTTCAGTCAGAGATTGCGGCGTTCTGGTACTGATCCTCCGCCATTGCCACCGCCTCGAGATTACCCTGACTCCCCGTAGTTTTGCATTGTAATTTTATTTTGTTATGTAATTTAAAAACTTTGTAAATATATTATCAGTTTATGCTTATCTTTTATGTTTATTATCAGTTTATGTTTATCTTTGTAATATATACATACATACATACACACAGACATACAGACATACATACAGACATGCATACATGCATACATACACACATACAGACATACATACAGACATACATACATACATACATACATACATACATACATACATACATACATACATACATACATACATACATACATACATACATACATACATACATACATACATACATACATACATACATACATACATACATACATACATACAGACATACATACATACATACAGACATACATACATACATACACATACACACATACATACATACAGACATACACACATACATACATACATACAGACATACATACATACATACATACATACATACATACATACATACATACATACATACATACATACATACATACATACATACATACATACATACATACATACATACATACATACATACATACATACATACATACATACATACATACATACATACATACATACATACATACATACATACATACATACATACATACATACATACATACATACATACATACATACATACATACATACATACATACATACATACATACAGACAGACAGACATACATACATACAGACAGACATACATACATACATACATACATACATACATACATACATACATACATACATACATACATACATACATAAACATACATACATACATACATACATACATACATACATACATACATACATACATACATACATACATACAGACAGATATACATACATACACATACATACATACATACATACATACATACATACATACATACGTACATACATACATACATACATACATACATACATACATACATACATACATACATACATACATACATACATACATACATACATACATACATACAGACAGACATACATACATACAGACAGACATACAGACATGTAGATCAATTGGTGAACGCACAAGAGGTAAATTTAAAAGAAAGCTTTGAGACAAGCAAAATTAAAACCATGAATCATCATAAACTTCCACTATTTGATTACTTAAGAGGCAAGGTTTCACACATAGCTCTTAATTTATTAGTTGCCGAAAAAACTAAATTGCATGTGATGCGCTCTGCAAATGCAACATGTGGTTGTCATCTTTTCACTAGTTGTGGCTTGCCTTGTGCTTGTCGGCTGGAAAAATATGAACATTCTGGTAATAGTCGCTCCATCATTATCATTTTTCTATTAAAGTGACAAATTATGTATTAATTTATACTTTATAATGCAGGCACTAAAATTCCATTAGATGCAATTGACGTATTTTGGACGAAGCTTGATAACATTAAGCCATCATATATGGTGGATGAAAAAGTTGATGTTGAAGAAGAAATGGAACGGGTGAAACAACAAATAATGACACAACCCGCAGCTGTAAAATTTAGTTTGGTGGAAAAAATAAAAAAAATTGTGTATCCATGGAAAAATAACAAAAAAGCGCCTGTTGTTCAAACAGATATTCGCGGTCGTCCAACATTAAAGGTTCAACAACAAAAATACGACACTCAACAAAGTACGTGCGACATGCCGAGACATAGCTCGTTTATTGCGTCTCACATTTCCGGAAGAACAAGTTCAGCTGTAAAGCCCCAGAAGCCTGCCATGCAACGTAGTCGTTCAACGTCATCTAAAGTATCACGGGGTACTAATGAGTTTTCTTCGATTGTCGGAGATCACCAATTAAACAATATAAACAGGTTAAAAAATTGGATTCCGTCAATCTTTCATCAGTATATTTCACGTATACGAGATGTCCGACCCGATGGGAATTGTGGTTTTCGATTAATAGCTTTAGGCTTAGGTGACGAAAATAAGTGGATGTATGTGCGGACACAGCTTTTAGAAGAGTTGGACAGACATGAATTGGAGTACAGAGAAGTTTTCGATACTTTGTACCCCGGACAGTATAACGAATTACGTCACACCATCGATTGGCAAAGTGTGAAACCTGCACCAGAAGAACATTGGATGATAATGCCGTATACGGGATTAGTGGTTGCTCAAAAGTTTGGGGTTATTCTTTATTTACTAAGCAATAATGGTTGTCAAACATTTTTCCCATTATGGGCTGATCCGAAAACTGTCATGCCTCATCATGTCGTGTCGATTGTTCATGTCAACAACAATCATTTCGTCCACGTTAAGTTAGAAGGAGATTATCCGATGCCAACATTAAGTAATCTTTGGATTCTTAACCGAAGCGTACGTACTGCAGAATGGGAGATTATGTATAGGATTCGTATCTCGGAATACAACGCAATAATAGAGAATAACCGAGAACCCCCGGCTTATGTAAATTTATTTTAATTTATAATTGTAATATGCGAATTATATATTTTAATTTTAATTTTATTATTGTATTCGTATTGTATTGTTTAAATAATTTTAATTCAAATTATGTATATATTAAAAAAAACTCAAAAAATTAAAAAAAATAAATATATAAGCTATACGCCGCGTATGGTTCCATACGCGGCGTATAGCTCTTCCACGTATGGGTCATAAGTCACGTATGGGTATAAAATGTCAAACCCTATACGCCGCGTATGGTCCCATACGCCGAGTATAGGGTATAAAACGTCAAATCAACAACATACCCTATACGCCGCGTATGGACCCATACGCGGCGTATAGGGTATAAAGGTCCATACGCGGCGTATAGGGTATAAAGCGTTAAATCAACAATGTACCCTATACGCCGCGTATGGACCCATACGCGACGTATAGGGTACAGGGTGTTGATTTAAAATTAAGGGTTGTCTAAATAAAGGGACCCATATTTATTCATCTTCAATTGAACGGTTGAAATAATGATTGAATACTAGTAATATGTGTCTATTAAATTATATATTAATAATAATTTTAGTTTGTTTATTAAATTTAAATTTAATTTATCAATTTTGACACCCGTCACTTGGACTAATTAAGTTTCTATAGTTTGAATTTACCCCAATACAATTTTACTTAAAAAATTAATTTCTTAAGTTAGTACTTTTAATTAAGTAGGTTGGTACAAGTAAGGTCAAATATAAACCGGTCATTTTTGTGTATGCTTTTATATACGCTTTGAGATGATCTACATTTCTATATTCGCCTACGAGTCAGGTCAAATATAAAATGTTTTTTTTTTCGACTGTATAAACCCGAGTTACTCTATATTTCGACGTAAATTTAGTTCGGACACCAGTAAGGACGATTGTAATCTATATGCGACACAATTTTGTTTGAAATAGAGGTGGGTCAAGTATAATACGTTTTTGTTTAACGGTATAAATTTGATTTACTTTACGGTTTAACGAGAATTTAGTCCGAAGGCAAAGCGCGGCAGGTAAAAAAATAGTACAAATATGCACTAGATGTATCGAATACAATATGTGTGTGATATATATGCATGTAATTATCTAAAAGTTTAATTGTAAGCAAACTAACTTTTTCTGATCATATATATTACATCATTCTTAAAACTATTTTATAAGATGCTACCAGCATCATAAGAAAACAGGAATTCAATTGTTAAAATATAGTTTTTTGTCAAAACGTGATATATATTAAAATGGAATATATCTTGTAGAACATTAGGTTTGATCTTTATGATACATCAATAATAATTGTGATATAAACAAGTTAGTTTAATGCCTACATCATATGAAGTATAATAGCTCTTGTTTTTTGGACTTTAGGATCATTCTTTTATGATGTTCATATGTATATAGTAAGGTGAGTATGGATCGAACATAACTCATAAGTCTAAGCCATAATCGAATTGTCGAGTGATTAATTTTCGAAGTATTTAACTGGTTTTAGTTAGTCTGTAAAGATAAGCTTTTGTTCAGTTAGTCTATCAGTTAACCATGGCTCATGGGCCAGAGACAAGTTTGTGTTCTTTTAGTCAAAAAAAAAAAAAACATTTTCACATAAAAGTCATCAAACTATGTACGTGTGAGAAAGAAGTAAAAGGGACTCTCAAAGTGGACAAAAATGCAACAACTAAAAACGGGAAACGTACATTCATCTAATCTTATATTGAACTATTTGTACAATTATCAAATATTTTTAAAATAATAAGAATCACAAGCTGTTATTTTGATTAGTTCGGTTTGGTTAATATTAAGTTGTATGGTTTCTATCTTTTTTTTCTTTACCATCTCCTGATCTACGTTATTAAAACTATTCTACTATCTAAAGAGAAGCTAGTTAACTCACATCTAATACTGTTGCGATAGATATATGCCCTTTAATACTAACTTCAATTTATGAGTTTGATTATTTCTAATTTGTTAAGTCCACTAATTAAATTTCATTTTAGTTTTTTAGATTTATAATTAACCTAGAGATTAGGATTCCAAATCCCAAAAACAAACACGACCACTATAATCAAAATTCTAACGTCACTTTCTAGTGACTAGCTAGCATTTACATATAATTATTTATCCATCCATAGTACAATTACATTAATAAATAGAAATTAAAGGACAAAAGGTATTTAAAAAAAAATCGGAAGTTCCATTTATGCTTGATTAGGAAAGGTGAGAGTGGTCAAGTAAAGAAAGGTTAATTCATCACAAATATAAGAAATACAAAAAGGGCAAATAGTCAGAACAATAGTCTCGAAACCCTCAAAACAAACATTAGGTTAAAGAAGAAAGTGAGCGACACATGTCAGTGATCTATAGGGAAGACAGTCACAGCGATATAAACCACCAAAATCATGGAAAATGTAATCAAATTAATTCTAAAAGAATAAGGTACTCATTCTTTTAAGTTGTTTTTAATAGCTTCTAATAAGTCTAGATCCACTTAATTTTCTACTAGATTCATTGTCTAGGATTAGAACCGTAGAACTCAAAAATAGAAAACTCTTATTAAATACCCCGTGATTAGGTCAAATTACCAACTACATATTGCTATTCATCCTTTTCACATATATGAGCATTCACATATATGTTTTATATATAATCTTTTTTATATTTAAATTTAAAGTAATTTTAAAATATCCACTTCATCTTATCTTATTTTATATAATTTTTTATCCATAAATATATAATCTATACTATATATAAAGCATATGAGAAGGGTATTTTAAGATTCCGTAAAATTAAGAACACTTACTATATTTATGCATAAGATACAACCAATTTTAAGGGTAAAATAGTATTTATAACATTATTTACACATAACCCCTTATAATTAGTTACACAATAACCTTACACTTACTAATATTTACATAAAATTTTATATTATCTACCCATACATCAAAAAAACTTAATATGTTTTAAGATTTCAGCTCTATCTTTTAATCTATCACATTAAAAACGTTTTGAGACTACAACTTAACCTGTTTTTATTTTTAAACATTTTGGTGTAAACTTTTTGCTGAAACGATCTGTATTTTATGAGGTACAATAAGTTAATGCGTATATACAAGTCGTTATGCAGAACTCATTTATCTGTTGTTTTAAATTTTAGCTCAGAAAAAACATAATAAACTTTTGTAAAACTACTACAAGAATAACAAAATTTAAATGCACGTGTCAAATGTAAAATGTCGTCCCGCTGCATTGCGCGGGCACCCTTCTAGTAATATTATAAGGAGAATGTATATAAATTGAATAGTGATAGCTTATACTTACCATCTCATTATTCATTCTTATAATTCTTTTTGTGAATGAAAAGAAAAAATAGTAAAAATTGATTACAGAATTAATCATATAGAGATAAAAATAAAAAAAGATGTAAAAGATTTTAAAAATGAATAAAATATAAAAATAAGAGTAAATTACAAATTTTATCCTTTAAGTATGATTAAAATTATGGATCTTGTCCTTAAACTTTCATAATTATACCGAGCATCCTTTATTTGAAAACTTATCATATTTTATGCCCTTTCAACTAACAAAAGTTAACTTTTTCTGTTAGTTTTGTGTAAATGACCATTTTACCCTTATTACTTAAAAGGATGAAATCTGTAATTTTTTACTACTTCTTTTTTCTTTATGTTTTTAGTTTATTTACTTTATCTTTTTTATACACTTTTTATTTTAAAATCTTAAATATTATTACTTAATTATTTTTAAATTTTATTATAAAATATACTTTTATTAATAGTTTTTAATTTATTATATATTTTTTTTTGTTTTTAAAATTTATTTATCTACTTTTCTAATTGTACGAATACAAATTAGAGGGTTAAAAATATTTTTTTTCATGTTATAAAATTAAACTAGTAATCGTTTTATTTCACTACGCTTTATATTATCATTTTGGTTTTTAAAATTTTTTAAAAATAGTTTGGCTTATGGTATAAAGATTTTAATACCATTTTGGTATAATATTTTCAGTTGTGCTAAATAGTTTGGCTTATTGTATAAAGATTTTAATACCATTTTGGTATAAAATTTTCAACCGTGTTAAATAGTTTAGGTCATGGTTTATATTAAAACCTATTACGAATTGAAACAATTTTTTAATAAATTTATTTTTTTTCATTTCTTTGATTAGAATTATTACTTTTATCATTTTAAAACTATTTTAATTGTTTTATTTTATATACTTACTTTTAACTTACTCTTTTCTCTTTCATTTGTGATTGACTTATGTTTTTATTCCTCTAAGGATTGTTGATCATTTTTGCAACATTATTTAACTTTTTTTAGAAACTTCATGTAGTCTCTTTTAATTTTTACAACCGAAACAATTTTTTATTAAAATTTATTCTAAATATCTACGATCAATTTTATTAAAATTCAGTCTTTCACACTATTAAAGTATTTTTATTTCCATAGTTTAAGTTTTTATTTAAGTTCTTTATGCTAATTTTATTCAACAATCGTTTGTTTGGAGTTATGATTTTGTGATATTATCTTTAAGTATGTTATCATTTTAACTAAATATGAAAAAAATTATTTTTAAATTATACAAACCAAGAATTAAAAATACATTAAAAATCAAATAACACAAACAAAGAATTAAACGTACGATTGTAGATGTTAATTTCTTGGTAAACAAGGGCTCCAATTAGCATCTTTATGTGTCAAGTCATCTTTAATGGATCAAAATGAGTAATATAAACATGATTAAAAAATATTGTCACATCGATATGCCATCTAGGGTTTTAAAAAAATTAAAGATGAATGAGATGAGTAATACATTATGAGCCATTAGAAAGCTAGATGTTTAAAAACCGACTTTAAATTCATTAAAACTGTTTAATTAGAGTTAAAATAGTTTAATAAAAATTAGTGGTGTTTTATGTGTCTCACACACACACACACACAGAGATATATATATATATATACACACCACACATATACATATATATATATATATATGTATATATATACACATATATATATACATATATATATACATATGTACTGAAAAATATATAATAAAATAAATAAATTAAATAATATGTATTATATAAAATAAATAAAGCTAAATAATCCATTAATAAAAATAATAAAAGAAAAAATGAATAGAATTGAAGAATAAAAGAAATTTTAACACTTACAAAATAGTCCTTTATGAATAAAATGACATTAATGCCCTTGATTTAACAGAATTATTTAACCCCAGTTAGTAAAAAGGACGTATTACGTAAGAACCTTTTGTAAAAAAGGACATTGAGTGAAAGTCATTTTTCGAAAGGATCCATTCCATAATTTTCATCAAACATAAAGGATGAAATTTGTAATTTAAAAGATAAAGATGATTTACTAAGGATAAATGTTGGATCATGATAAGGCTGGTGCAACCAAATCACTTCATAGTCACTTTTGGTACTACATTGAAGGGCTTCCGAAGCCAAGCAAGAGATCTTCCGAGAGTCTAAGGAACAACAGCTGAAGACATCTTCCGAAGACAAAGTCTGATGAAAGAGCTTCCGAAGACAAAGTCTGAAAGAGCTTCCGAAGACAAAGTCTGATGAAAGAGCTTCCGAAGACAAAGTCTGAAAGAGCTTCCGAAGACAAAGTCTGAAAGAGCTTCCGAAGACAAAGTCTGAAAGAGCTTCCGAAGACAAAGTCTGCTTCCGAAGACAAAGAAGACTCCAAGCCTCGGAAGAAGCAGTCTTCCGAAGTATAAGTGCCTTCGGAAGAAGTTATTCTTCCGAAGCACTTTATCCTTCGGAAGACATTGCTATGTCCAGCAGATAAAGTATGGTCCCTGACAGTCCGCTGCAGACCTCTGATACAGCATGACATCTTCCTAAAGAGCCATGTTATTGACCATACTTTATTCTACTGTTCACCTTTTTATGATAGTACATGTTACCAACTTTAGTTGGTGATAAAAGGTAAGTCAGGGACATGTCCTGACTACCAACTCTCAGGCACAATGTCTGAAAGACCTCACCTAGAGTCTTGTAGTATAGATGTAAGGTTAGAGGTGTCCAGCTGGTATTAAAGTATATCCGGCTGTAGGTAGTATTATATATATCTTCTCCCTGTAACTCTTTATGTAAGTGATTTGAGTCCAAGTGTCTTGTAATCCTTTGAGTTGAGAAGCAATATATAAAAGTACCTTGAAAATTTATCTGCTGTTAAGTTTTCTTACTGCTTGATACTTGTTATATTGTGATCAACTCTTCATAGACTGCTTGCCGAGTGTTGATTCACAGTGAGTTGAGAGAAAGACCACCCGAAATCCGATCCTGCAATTGGTATCAGAGCTCCAGGCTCTTGATTGTGAGATCTTACCATCCTAATCAACCTGTTTTTCACTCCTCACCACAATCCACTCACTCAAATGGCTGCTCTCTCCAAGGCTGATATGGAAACTGGTACCTTGACCAAGTCCCCTATGATCACCCCTGAAGACTTTGACACATGGTGTATCAGGATGGAAGGCTTCATCAAGTGTCAAGACTCAAGGATGTGGGACTCCATTGTCAATGGTCCCTTCATACCAAGCACTACATCTGCCACTGGTAATCGCATCATTCCAAAAGATGTTGATGATTACTCAGAGGAAGATAGGAAGAGAATAGAGCTAGATCAAAGGGCTATGACTTGTCTCCAAACTGCTCTCCCCAACTCCGTCTACAGACGCTTCAAGAAGTGCAAGACAGCTAAAGATTTATGGGAAGCTTTGAAGCTAATGTATGAGGGATCCAAGGAAACTCAAGAGAACAAGAAAGATCTCTTGAAGCAGCAGTTTGAGAACTTTACTTTCAAGGCTGGTGAGACCTTGACTCAACAATACTTCAGGTATGTTGAGCTAGTAGATACTCTGGCGGATATTGGAGTAGCTCTTGAGAACAGAGACATAGTTAGGAAGTTCATGTCCTCTCTTCCTAAGCTATGGACTCACTACTGTGTTGTCATCAAGAGAACTTCGGACCTTAAGACTCTTTCTCTCACAGAGTTGTATGGTATCCTAAGTGCATTTCAGATGGAGATGAACATGCAGAACTCCTCTGACCACTCCAATAACCAACAGAGTTCAGCCCTTCATGTGGTTGAAAGGGAAGCATGGAACCACAACATCAGTTGCTATGCTACCCTGACAACTCACATACTGGACCCTTCATCACTCTACCTGAGACTCCAAAGTCTCAAAAGGTTCAACACAACTCCTTTCAGGATAGTTGTGCCTTTGTCTCTGGAAGTGGACACTCTGGTGATTTTCAATACTGCTTTGATGATCTTGAGTGCTTCAATCCAGATGATGTGGAGTACATGGACATTGTCCAGCAGATGGCTCTTTTAACTTACAGAGCGAAGAAGTTCTTCAAGAGAACTGGAAGGCAATTCCCTCAAAACCCAGTCAACAGCAAGTTTGGGTTTGATAAGAGCAAAGCAAGGTGCTACAACTGCAACCAACTTGGTCACTTTGCTAGGGAATGCAAGGCTCCCAAGAACAACCCGGGAACCCCACAGGCCTCCACACATCCCACTGCTCCCAAGCATGAAGAAAAGTCAACTGAAACAGCTGCTGTTGCTCAAGAAGTTGAATGGAGCTTCATGGTACAGGATGTGACTCCCGCTCAAGCACTCATTGCCGGAACAGATGATGATCAGGTATATGAACATCTTTGTACTGCTGCCTGTATTGCTAAAGTTAAATTGTATAAGGATTACATTTCGGAAATCAGATCTGAGGTTGAGTCTTTAAATGTGCTAAAATCTGACTTTAAAAGAGCTGAATCTGACTATCAAAAGAAAATTGATGAGTTAGAGAAAACTGTGTCTCTTTTAAAACATGAAAAGACTAACTACAAGACTCAAATCAAAGATCTGATCTCCAAACTTTCTGAAGTTCAAGCCCAGTTAGTCACAGCTGAGGCTCAGGCCAGGAAGCAAGCTATTGCTGAGCAAAGCTTCCAAACTATTCTTGCATCAACCTCTCATTCCAAATGTTTTATCAAAACAAAGAAGGTTGGGAACCAGTGAAATAGCTCCACCACACTCTTATGAGTCGTAAGACTACCTAGATGTGGTACTGAAGAGCAAGAGGTTCCAACTGCTGACCCTTCTCCATTGGAACTAGAGGATGAAGCAAAAATAGTGGCCTCCACAGGGGAGAAACAGGAGGATACACCCATCTCCACCTGTGATGACCAAATCCTGACCACCAAGGCAAGAAGAAGCAGAGCTAAGGCTGCTAGAAGGACTGCTAAGAAGGTTGCAGAGTCCAAGCTTAAGTTTGACCCTAAGCAAAAGGGTGTCTTCATTTCTGCCGGGATTTCAAGTGGTAGGTACTCCTGATTCAGGAAAGGAGTGTAGTACCAGCACTCCTGTCCTACTGAAGAATCAGAAGTTAAAAGGAAAGTTGCTGATGAAGAGAAGAAACCCAAGAAACAGCAACTTGCAAGTTCCCAGAAGACTAACATCGCATGCATAATGTGTGGTCTGCACAACCACATGGCTAAAGATTGTTACTACAATCCAGCAAGCACACATTATGCAAATAATGTTAGAAAAGAAGTAGTCAGAGAAGGTTTCTCAGTTGGACCACTTCAAAAGTCCAAATGATGAAAAAGGGAAAGTTGGTCTCGGAAGCCAAGTTGCTTTCGGAAGAAACTGCTTCTTCCGAAGGGAAAATGGCTTCGGAAGCCAAACCTTCTAAGGTTCGGAAGAACAAGAAGGCTCCCTTGAAACCATCTCAGAAGAAGACTACTTCAGAAAAAAGGTGGTGAAGGCTTCTTTTGAAAAGAGAAGCTTCGGAAGAAGACCATGCTGCAAAAGCTCAACAGCCCAAACCTTTTCTTCAACAATGACCTCTATTGAACCCCATTGCATATCTTTCGGTTCAATTATGTCACTATCTTTGGAAGAGCCCGAGACCTGTAAGGCTTGGGCTTCCAAACAAACTAACCATCTCATCTTATGTGCAGGGACATCCATTTGACAAGAACAACAATATTGGATTGTAGATAGTGGATGCTCCAGGCACATGACAGGGAACAGATCTCTCCTTCAACAATTCCAGAACTTGATGGAGGGCCTGTCCATTTGGAGGTGAGGCCGGAGGATATCTGGCAGAGGAAGTATATCCAATGGCAGAATAAACATTGACAAAGTTCACTTTGTCAAACACTTGAACACAATCTATTAAGGTTCTCAATTCTGTGATCAGAAGCAGCAGCTTTTTTCACAGAATATGAGTGCATTATCCTCAAACCAGGATGACAATTCCTCCTGAATTGTGCTTCTTCAGATCTCCCAGAGGGGATAGTACAAGCTGGATATGAACAATGCTTCTCCTATGGGTGAAGTATCATGCTTTCTTCCAAAGCAGATAGTGATGAGTCAACACTATGGCATACGCATGTGTCATGTGAATTTTAAAACAATGACTAAATTGTCTAAAATAACTTGGTACATGTTTTTGCCTAAAAAGAATTTTTTCTGCAAAGATAACTGTTTGCATGCCTGAAAGGGAAGCACACAGATCATCTCATAAATCCAAATGTGTTAACTCTATCACTACTCCATTACACTTATTGCACATGGATCTTTTTGTCCCACAAGTATAATGAGCATTGGAAAGGAAATCATACTGCCTTGTGATCGTTGATGATTTTACAAGATTACAGGGTATTCTTTTTAAGAAGTAAAGATAAAACTGCTGACTTTAAAAATCGTTTATTCTTAAAATAGAAAATCAATTGATCACAAGGTTTAAGATTATTAGAAGTGATCAAGGGACTGAGTTTAAGAACTTCGTTCTTGACTCATTCTGTGACTCAAAAGGGATTGCCAACATATAGTGCTCCCAGAACTCCTCAACAAAACGGGTTGCTGAGAGGAGAAACAGGACACTTATTGAGGCTGCTCGGACCATGTTAGCTGATTCAAGCTGCCTCTAACATTCTGGGCAGAGGCAGTCAGCACTGCATGCTATGTGCAGAACAGGGTTCTTGTATTTAAGCCCCATGGAAAAACCCCGTATGAGTTATGGACAGAGGCCACCGTTCATTGGCTTTCCAAGGTCCTTTGGCTGTAGGTGTACCATACTTAACACAAGGACAACTTGGCAAAGTTTGCTGAGAAGTCGGATGATGCTATCTTTATTGGATACTCTTTCTAGCTCCAAAGCTTATAGAGTATACAATATTAGAATCAACAATTTGAGGATCATCCAACATAGTTGTTAATGAGCACACTCCTTGTGTTAGGGGAATGGACTTAGATACTTTGATTTAGAATTGTTTCCAAACTATTCTAAACCATCTTGTAGAATGTTCAGCTGGAACAGGTCTCAAGTGATGCTGATGCTGATGCAGGTCAACTATATGAGCTTCCCAGACCTGTTCCAAATTCTCCAAAGCCTGAAGGCAACAAGCTTCAACTATTCACAGATCTACAGTGTAACTATCTCCAGAAATAGTGAGCTTCAACAAGTGAATCACTTGATCACCTCAAAGTTTCCTCAGTGATCCACTACAACACCAGTTGAGGGAAGGGTATTCTAAGGAACCCAACTGTTAATACCACTTCACAACCAACCATTGATGATGTTTCTCATCATTCAATCAGTCCTCATTGAATGACTCTGAAACAGCAGTTGGACAGAGTGATCCAATTCCTGATCAGAATATCTAACCTAGACTTATCTCTGCAATTTGGAAGTGATTCTCGTCTTAGGATTCACAACACTCATCCAACTGAGAACATCATAGGGAATGTCTCTGAGGTGTGAGAACAAGAAGGACAAACTC